>CAIGQZ010034880.1:7543954-7555427 GCA_903798205.1 Danio tinwini
GATATGCACATCACCTAATATGCTTAATTGGTAGTAGGCTTTCGAGCATATACAGCTTGGAGTAAGACAACATGCATAAAGAGGATGATGTGGTCAAATTACTCATTTGCTTAATAATTCTGCACTCCCTGTATAATAATCGTACAAAAACTAGCCTCAAATGTGAAGTCTCATCTATTCATTCATATTTATTTATAAAGCACTTTAAAAAGCAACTCAGGGTTGAACATAGTGCTGTACAAATAAAACACAAAACGATGTATTTATAAACATAGTAAACTCTCACAAAAGGAAATTAATTCAGAAATTAGGAAGTCACACTAAAGTGCTGTGTCTTAAGTTCAGATTTAAAAGACAATGAAAATATTTGTACTATGTCTAATCAGAAGGCTGTATTCAGATGCAGTCTTACAAGTTAACTTCTGAATCCGTGAGGACTCCTCCTGTAATGCTTCTCTTCTCTGACTCAACAGCGCCTCCGCCTGGTCAATATAGAGGCCGTGCATGTCCAGCTCAACCGAGTTTATTAAAGCCATCTGAAAGATAAAACAAACCTACTTTAGAGTATTATATCATATGGAGGATGGTTATAGAATTACACTTAATAACACAGATTACCTTCTCAGACAGACATTCCAGCAGGTTCTGTGAGAATACGTTCATGGTACGGTAAAACCGGAGCTGCTCATCTGCATTGTTGTTTTTGAGGCCCTCTAAAGAGCTTTTGGCCATTTCCACATCCAGCTGCATCCTTCTTAGCTCCGCCTCCCGTGCCCTGTGCACCTCCCTCAGCGAATCCAATCTGGAGCAAACCAGTTGATTTTTTTTTTATGCTTTATTTGCATTTATAACTGCACAAACCATACAAACGTCTGAGGTTGGTTGTGCAGTGTTTTGTTTTTATGCTAACCAAGTATGCATTGACCAAAAATACAGTAAAGACAGTTAGTAATATTAAAACTTAAAAGTCCCATGAAGTGCTTTGAAATGTGCATTTTTTTATTCGATGTTTGACGCAAACTGAAAAATGAGGAGAGGGTGGGACAGAGTAGCCCCTCCCCTTTTTAAAAAACAGCCAATAGCGTTTTGTTTTAATCACAATCTCAACCACTTTCACTGGCAGAGCTAAACACATCAAATGAATACTAGAGACAGGGTTTCTGCAGGTTTCACCTAGTTAAATTTAAAGGACACCTATGGTGAAAAATCTACTTTTCAAGCTGTTTGGACAGACATATGTGTAGGTATAGTGTATATACTGACATATTGGGGTGACATAAACACACCCAGTCCTTTTTTTTTCAATTTAACAACATGTAAACGGTGGACCAATTGGAGCGGTTTTGAGACCGACCGCAACTTGACGTAGGAGTGCGGTCCCCCTGCTCACCGAATTGATTGACAGCTGCATATTAACATGTGTCCGTAGTAATGTTTATAATCATATCAACAAGACAGAACGTGCGCAAAGCAACCGGGAATAAAAGGTCTGTTCAGTTTGCTAGGCTCATCAATCATCATCAAATGTGATAAAGAGTAAGTTTTACAAGCTTAAAATGTTTTAAAACAGTGCATGTGTTTAATGAATTACAGCAATTTACTTTAGCTTTACTTCATCACCACAGTCACGTGTCAGAGCAATTATAAAAGACACTTCAATCCTGGTTTGTGGACGTTAATTCAGGTTTATTTTGTACATTAATGTAACAGATATTCACACAGCAGTGGATATTAACCTGTATCCTGTCCCATTTGCGTGCAAAAAGAGTGCAAAGCTAAATGCGTGCGCTGTATGTGTGTGTGTGTCCGCGCTGTGTGTGTGTCTGTGTGTGTGTGTGTGAACTAACGACATTGTGTGTGACTCATTGTTGCAGCTCCACAACAAATGCATCAAACAATCATTGGTAAAGTTCTTACTGTAGTTTTTCTCACAAACGTTATGTGAGATCTGCTTCTTTTATGTCTGTCAGTTGTCTGAGGCAGCCGAGGGTGGAGTCTGAGGCACGCTAACAGGCACGTGGAACGGTGGGCGGAAAGAACTAGCCTTAAAGGCCCAGTACACAAAAACAGCAAAAATCTATTGAGAGCTATAAAACACCATCTAGTGAAAGCTATAATAAATAATCTGATGGGTGTTTTGAGCTGAAACTTTACAGTCACTTTCTGGGGACACAAAAGACTTATATTAAATCTGGAAAAAGGGGTAACCTAGGTGCCCTTTAAGACTTTAAGACATTTTAGGACTAATGAAGTTTAATGAAATTTTAGACTTATACAGGGCTAAATGCTATAAGGATTTTTTTTTTTCAAATATTCCAGTAAGAAAAGATTTTCACTTGCTCTATCAAAAAATGATCCAAATTGAATACATTTAATAATACAATAATAATATTTTTAAAATATTTTTTACAAGTAATTTTCAAATATATATTTATTCACAAACCCTATAACCGTTACCAAGAATAGAAAAAACAAAGCTGCCAATTACTTCAGTCTGCAATAATAATAATTTATTAATAAAAAATAAAGGTCAGGTTGCTGGTGATTGTGTGGGTGTTAATGGCCAGATTGGGTAGCTATAGAGTACATGAACAAAAGAAATTTAGGACCTGTTAAAAAAATTAAGACCTACAACCCAATATTTCAGTAGGTTTAAGACTTTTTAAAGCCTAAAATTTAGCTTTTGAGATTTTAGACATTTTAAGAGTTTTTAAGACCCCGCGGATACCCTGTAGAGAGCATTTGATTGGTCAAGATTTGATAAAAAAAACTTATTATAAAACTAAACAACTAAATTATGAGGTTGATCCATTTAGGCAGAAGTGACAAACTGCAAGCTTTGGATGTTTATATCAGTTTTACATTTTCTAAACACAATTTTTTTAAGCACACTAGCTAATAGATATCCTTAAAATGAACAAACTGAAACTAACATCTAAAAAACATTATTTTCATTTCATGGGACCTTTATTAGTACAATTTAAAAAAGAGACCATAAACTATATCCTAACTAGTCTTATTCAAAACAAATGTTTGAATGAGTCCAACAGACAAATGCCCAACGCAAGTGGGCTGTGTTCCAGACAGGTCAGCTCGATGACGTATAATATCACCGACACCACCTGTAGGCCCATTTAGCAACTTGACAGCAACAGCAGACTTTTTAAAGAGGAGCAACCGATTTGAAAATTCAAGAGTAGGATGTAACTGATGTGTTTTATGTCATAGAATAAAACGTGAAAGTATCTTGAGTTTGTGGTAGCCACAAACCTTATTTATGTGATTTAGTCAAAATCCCATTCAAAAACTCATTGACTTTGGGACGAGGGAACCGGAACTGCTAAAATGCTAAAACTCGCTTATAGGTTTGGAAACAAATTGACGTCATAGTTCCTTCACTCTATTGTACTACAAACTAATGGAAGTGGAAAGTGTCAAACGCATTAAGGGACTTATAAAAACAATGCCAATTTTGTAACTTACTTTCCAGTGATTCTCTTCTTAATGACACCAATACTGACTACTGGAAGCGTTTCTGGGATTTCCACTTTCTTCTGTCGGGCTGCTTTTGGAGCATCCCATTCCTTCTGATAATACAAGGAAAGGTCTTTGAAACACTATAAAATCAAAGGGTAATAGGAAGAAAGTACATATCGAGATATTGAATACTGAATGTTATCAAATGTCTCAATAAGAAGGTCTTACTTGGTGCCTTTTGACTCCTTTGCCAATCTGTTGTTCTTCCCACATCTGCTGCTCTTCCTCCTCCTGGCTATCAGAAAAGCTCTCCTCACTATCACTCCCTACAGAACACAAACACAGCAAATGTAGAGTACATCCAAACCACTTTAACATGTTCCGACATAAACAAATAGTGCTAATTTCTCACCCATCTTCTCAGCCATTCTCTCTCTTAGAGTTTTGGGTTTGGGTGCAAACTCAATTCTGCGCTCATGATCGTCCAGATCATTGTCGCTGTCTTGTTCTTCATCGCTTGGCTCGTCCTCCTTCAAGCTTCCAGGTGTTCGAGGTGAATCCAGTGAGATATAATCTTGCTGGGCTCTGGCTTGTCTCCTTTTTTCTTTGGCAGCATAAATCTTTCTGGCATCAGGAATGATGACTGGACAAATTATGACGGTAAGTGCATTTTCATTAAAGCAATAATGTAACACAAATAACATAAGAAATCCATTTCCCATAATACACAGCTGAAGAAATTTGACATTTTGTAGAAAAAATATTAGCCCTCCTGTTAAATTTGAACTCTTTTTGTGCTAATTAACAGCATTTTTTTCCAACACATTTTTAAACATGACAATTTTAACTACTTTCTAATAACTCATTTCTTTTGTCTTTGCTATGATGCCAGTTGATAATAATATTTTACTAGTTATCTTGAAAGATATTAGAATTTATCTTAATGTGTAATTGAAAGGCTTAATTAGCTTAGGTTAATAATAATAAGACTTTCTTCTGATGAAAAATATAGAAAATACAGTAAAAAAAATCCTTTGCTCTGTTAAACATCACTTGGGAAATATTTGAAAAATGATTACAATATCAGATGAGGGCTAATTATTCAAGATTTGTTACCACATCTTCCTAATATTAAATACACTTGCTCTATTTTTACTTTAAATGATCAGTTCAATATTTACATTATTGAATATCAAAATAGTGAAAATTCAGACAAATATTGCTCTGAACATTTTAAAGAATTACAAAATCAAGAATTCAAACGACAGGATTGTAGATAGTTTTCCTCTAGAATTTCCTTTAAACACTGTTATTTTTAAACAACATAACTTTGTTAATCCAGTTTTATTTTAAAATTTGTATTAATAAAACACAATATTTATATATTTATACCTATTTAAACAAAAACTAGAAACTTAAAGTTAGTAGACAAACTTTATGGTGACTTGAGAAAGCCAAGTCTGAAAATTTGAAGTAGGTTTAAAAATTAAATAATTGAAGTAGTTTTGAAGACGTTTGAAACAGTCGGCATAGATAGATACCTACATATAGGTTAGAAGGTTTCTAGTATGGATTGGCATGTTTCTTGCTATGTGGTTGCTAGGGTGTTCTGAGTCGTTGCTAAGTTGTTGCTAGGCGGTTGCTATGGTGTTCTGAATGGTTGCTAGGGTGTTTTGACTGTTTAAGGCATTGCTAGGCAGTGGCTAAAGTGTTCTGAGTGGTTGCTTGACGGTTGCTAAGGCGTTGGTTGGGTGTTCCAGGTAGTTGTTAAGGTGTTGCTAGGGTATTCTAAATGGTTGCTAGGTCGACCACTGAGCGGTTGCTAAGGCATTGCTAGGCGGTTGCTAGGTTGTTCTGAGTGGTTGCTAAGGCATTGCTAGGGTGTTCTAGGTGGTCGCTAAGGCGTTGCTAGGCAGCTGCTAAGGTGTTTTGAGTGGTTGCTAACAAATTACCTTGGTTGTAGTATGAGTTAGCATGTTGCTAGCACGTTTCTAGCCTAAATTAGCATGTTAGCGTGTTTCTAGTAGAAACTAGCATGTTGTTAGCATAAACAATGTCCCTTTAAGGCAAGTCATGTCACTCGACGGCCATCTTTGAAACACCTCTCCGGCAGTATGCTCAGGCATTCTGTTTGAATGGGGAAACATCAAATTCTCCAAAACTACTTGCCAAGATTAGGATTACATTACATATTACGAATAACCAATAAAATAAAACAACAACTATCTATTTAGTTTCATTTCTAAATGTTCGTATCACACAAAATCTGCAGAAACTCACTTCTAGTCCGAGCCCCTCCCACAGAGAATTGTCATTCTATATCGATCGCTGATTGGCTCCTGTACTAGAAGGCGGGGCTTCATTCGCCATATTGACTGTTACACTTTTCCCTATTTAAAAGTATACGAGTGACACGTCTTGTGTATTCTCATAGATATATACACTAGATATCCCATAGGGACCCTGAGCATGCGTCAATAGCGCCGGCACATTGGTACAGTGCTCCTAGGACAAACGTCATTCAACCGCACTAGTCAAGACAGTGTGCCAATGTGAAGATGCTGGACTTTAGCGCTGTGTATGGGTGTAATAACGAGCAAACAAAGAAAACAAATCACAAAGTCATCACATTTCATAGGTAAGATTTAGTTTTTTATGTTTTTGTATGTTATGAACTTTTGTGCTTAACAAGTAATGCTATTGATGATGATACAGTCACTTAACTGTATTCACCATAAGGCAAAGTGGCATTAACTCGCACAAAATTCTAAGTTTATGCTAGTTTTGTTGAATAAAATAAGCAAACAATGTTATGAAATATGACAAGAAGATGCGGCGCTGCCAGAAACTTGTATTATTGTCAGCTAAGTAACGAGTCGTTCATTACGGAGATTCATTCACAAACGAATCGCTCCCTCTGTCAGAATGAGAAGTAAAAGCAGGAGAGGTGGTGTGTTTCAGGACATGGATTAGATCAAATTAAACAGGAAAGGAGGGTAATGCATTTCCATGCACACAAACACTCACTCTTTGTCAGGAATGCTCGTGCGGTCACTTCCATCTATGTAGAAAAGTGATGTAAAATTATAATATTTCGTAATTGAAAAAAAATATTTGCATACGGACCACCGGGGAAAACTCCCGATCATAGATATATGTGTATATGTGTATATCTTTGGCTCTGGATGGTCACAGTCCTCCACTTCACCTTGGTCTCGCATTCATTTTAAAGGAGCGCTACCCTGTACTAAAATGGCGGCTCTATTGACGCATTCCTTCTAATAGACAACAGTAAGGTAGGCGACATCTAATGTATATATCTATGGTGTATTCTATAGTCTTTGGCATGAATTAGCATGTTGCTAGTATGATCAGTATGTTTTAGTATGTTTTTACTATGGATTGGTATATTGTTACTATGTTTCTAGTATCATTAGTATGCAAGTATGTAGTAGTATGTTTTTAGTATGTATTAGTATATTGTTAGCATGAATTAGCATGTTGCTAGTATGTTTCTATTATGGATTGGTGTATTGTTAGCATGAATTAGCATGTTGCTAGTATGTTTCTAGTAAAGATTGGTGTATTGTTAGCATGAATTAGCATGTTGCTAGTATGTCCAATGTAAAGTCAATGGCAGTTTTTACAATAGAAGTCCATGTTGTCTAGTTGCTAGTGTGCCATAAGTGGTTGCTAGGGTGTGGCTAGTAAGTTGAAAGGTCATCAGTGATTGGCAGATTGGTAGTCTGGGTTAAATGAGCCCAACCTCAAGTCTGTATGACAGTCTGGCGCAAAGTTATGAGGTCATACTTTTTGGTCCAATGTTAAGTCAATAGGACTTTTCAGAATTTTTCAGGTCGATTTTTGGAAAACCCTAAGTGGGATCAGTTGGAAAAGATATAGCATTCAGAGTCAGACCAGTTTGGAGGTTTGGTGTTAGTTTGGTGGTTGTAGTATGAACTGGTCTGTGAGGAGATGCTTATAGAAATTCATCTAAGAAGAAGAAGACGGAGGAATAATCAGTTTGTGTAGTATAACAGTATGTTGGCTTTCTCAAGCCACCCTAATAATTATTTTACAATTTAGAAATTATTATTGCTATGAAATTCTGTCAAAGTGCAACATAATAATAATAATGATAATAAAAACAACAAATGTCGAAACCAAATCTAACATATTTATTTCAATGACAAAAAGGCTAGGGGAAAATTATGTAGGTTTAGTTGTAGTCTTTAGGTTTAGTTACCTCGCTGTGGTAGTGAAGAAGCGGATGAACTTGACATGGTGGAAGAGGTTTCTTCATCACTGTCAGGAGGAATGTCTTCAGCTGACGCATCAGAGTCACTGTCAGAGAGACTGACATCTTTACTCTTCTTCCCTGAAAACATATGAAGAATCAAAACACTCACTGATGAATCAATGTACAGAACTATGTACATGGTTTCCGCTACATTCATTCTTCCATGGCAGGGCGCCACACCAAAATTCGTCCCGCCACAGCTATATTACAGCTTCCCATTCAAAACATTAAGTCGTTGTTTTTTTAATAGCAGGTTATAACCGCACCAAAACGTATTAAAAGGTAAGTGAATTATAACAACTCAAACTTTTCTGTAACCGTAGTAGTGCTGTGCATTATTTGTTTAACCCTTTACGGTGACATGCTGACTGACTGACAGGTGCGTGAGGCCAGCAAACACGGCGTAGCTTTCAGTTAAGATGAACACGGTTTCCATAATTATACCGTATAGAGAAAGGTCTATGGCTCTGCATACAATGACTTTATCTGGCTGGAGTTTATAGCTGTTTCACTTTACTTCATGACTGTCAGCTACTTCAGCTGTTTCACTTCAGGACGCATTAATGCCGCTCTGTAGGTCTATTGGAGACATTCATAAACATTCCTAGCAAATCTAATAAATGTTGGAGATGTACTTGTCACATAAACGCACTAAATCGCACTTCAGCAGCGTTTATGTAAGGCACACGAAAATCTGCACTTGAGCAGCGTATATTTGAGGGTTTGAAGTTTTGTGCACAAACAAAGGAAATCAGCGCGCAAGCAGAGATTTGCATGCTCATATCACATAAATGCGATCTCGACTTGTAATATTGCCCTCACAACATGTGTGATTGAAATAACACCATTGGTAGTTGGTACATTTGTGTAAAAGTCCTGCCGCCACAGCTGGAAAAATCCTAGAGGAAACGCTGTATGTAGTTATTACAGTTGACATAAAATAAAACACACACCTTGAGAACTTGTTACTGGTGCAGGAGAATCCTCTTTTTTCCGCACTTGAAACAAAACTTCTCTGTTGACCGAACGCTTCACTTGAAAACCTCCCTCTGTGGCTGTAAGAGTCACATTTCTTCATTAATGTGAGACACTGTAGGCAAAAACACTTTATTCATGCAACTCTAAAATGTGGGACTTTGGGCTTTTTATTTACATTTAGTCATTTCCAAAGCGACTTACAATTGAAGAGGCATTCAGAGATTCAACAAGACGAGCCAATACACACAGGAAGTGCTTATTATACAAAGTAACTGTTAGTGCTCAGAGAATTAAGTGCTAAAGTAGGGAGTGTTTTTATTTTTTTATATTGAGAGAAGTGTTTCTACAGGTGGCTTGTCTAGCCCACTAACCTGCGTGCGCACACTCAGAATGATGTTATGAATAATGTTTTTGAGGTTGTCATGTTGTTTATAGATTTGGAGTGATTGTAAAAAAAGTGTCAGATGCAAAACTGGTGCAAGTGTCGGAGAGATGAACCAGTGTGTTTTCTACAGGTGGGTTGTCAAGTCATTCACCTGTGTGAGGCATACTCAGAATTGCATAAGGTTTTGAGGTTGTCATGGGGTGTTGTGGAGAGAAGAGAGGGTCCTGGTTCAAGTGATTGGTGATTTTGCCAATATTTTATTTGATTATTCGTGGATACCCCAAATCTCCTCAACAAAACCTTTAATTCTCATTTAACACTTAGTGTTTTGATGTGTATTTCTTAAAGGGACAATTCACTCAAAATCAAAAACTCTGTCATCATTGACTCTCTTTATTTGTTTTAAATGAGGTATAAGATAAAAATAAGATATTTTGAAGAAAGCTGTAAACCTGACTTCCATAGCATCAGCTGTTTTTCCTACTATGAAAGTCTATGATTACAGGTTTTAATCTTTTTTTCTAAATGTTATTATTTCTAATTATTATTATTGTTATTGCTAATAATTTTTTTCTACCATTTATTATTTCTAATATTTTATTTAGTAGAATGTTAATTTGTGGGCGAACTATTCCTTTATTGTAATCAATCAACTGATAAACAATTGTGATGCATTTTTACCCTAATCACCTGCAGTGTTTTGCCTTAAAACACATACATTTATCAAAAGCGTGGCTATAGTGTAATACTCACAGTCTTTATCATCAGAGAAGCTGAGTGTTTTGCTGTCTGTGTGCAGTTTTCTGTCTTTGGTCTGGAGTGCAGAAACTGAAGCCTCCTCTTCTGCATCACTCGAGTCACACTCTCGTGATACTCGTGAACTGCTTGAAATCCCTGCTTTTGAAGGTAAATCTGCCTTTGAATCGGCTTCTTTTCTATCTTCACCAGCTGCGAGTTTCTTATTGTCGTCTTCATCACTAGATTCATTTTTCCTTTGCCTGAAATTTCGGCGCGGCTTTTTATTAAACATTATAAATCCAATGAAGAGTGAACGTGAAATCAACGCTTTCAAATGACGTATTTTGTACTTCCTGGTCGTCGTTGAAAAACCTTTCATAATAAAAGTCCTGCGTATTTCATGCAATTTCACACAGAACCGAATCTGAAACAACTAAAACTAAAATGTTCTCTCATCTTTTGTGCACATTTTCTAAAGCTTTTACATTACTCCGCTCAACCAAAGACTATAGAATACAACTGAATATGGGAATATGGAAGTCATCTTTAAAGTTTGCTGCCAAATTTGGCATAATGAAGAATTATTCGCCAAAAAGATTTTTATTAAGATTTCTCTAACAGCCAGCTTAGGGTGCTTTGGTTAATGCCACTGTACTGTCAGCTTATTTTTTCCGGAAAAGAAATATAATTGCTATAGTATATGGACTAAGTAGACAGTTACTTAGCTAAAAATACTTAATGATTTGAAAACCAGTAAACGTAACATCACGTAAAACTCTAATTGTTAAATATATTTTTAATAGTTTATATATTTATTTCAGTTTGGGGCTTATTTTATAGTAATGTCAGTAATGTTAGATTTTTCAATTAACAATTTTCCTTTTCAGTATTTAGTTTTATTTATTTAATAGTTCATTCATTCAGTCATTTTCATCCGCTTTTTCGGATCCGCTCCTCTGGGGAATCTCGAGGCGTAACCAGGCAAGCCGAAAGACATAGTCCCTTCAGCGTGTCCTGGGTTTTCCTTGAGGCCTCCTCCCGGTGGGACATGCCTGGAACCAATTATATCCAGCTGCAGAACCGCAGGACCTCACACGTTTTAGGCACACACAAAACTAGCACACACAATCTAGGCAAACCATACATGGTAACTAACTCCTTAGGAGCGTTATCGCCACCTACTGTATTTCACAAATATTGCGATCAAGACTGTCCGTGCTACGATTGCCATTCATTAGACTGTGTACAGTTTATGGTTTCCCATTTCAGTCATTATTTCATTATTATATCGTAACGATCACTTTAACATCTCTGCAGTTTCTGAACTCAAATTATGTAAATAAAAATAATTGTTTAAACACTTATGACTTTATTCACATATTCACATACTCAAAGAAAACATAACAGACTGTCTAATTGTAGGATTAAGTGTATAATTCAGGATCTTAATGGTCATACTTGGTTAAAATATATATTTTTTGTAAAATATAAAAAACAAGTAATAATGTTTCACATTAAAATGAATTATTATAGATAATAATAAAAATATAGTTATAAACTGATTTAAACAACAATTTTTACTCAACTGTAGCAAC
>CAIGQZ010034880.1:7566559-7582121 GCA_903798205.1 Danio tinwini
CACACACACACACACACACACACACACACACACACACACACACACACGCGCATATATTATATCAAAAACGTTTATTTTGGATACGATTAAACACAATTAATGTCTGCACTATAAATAATATATACTATAAACACGTTTCTTGCATAAAACAGGGATTCTGTACATTTTCTTAAGGTTAATTTAAGGCTTTAAAGATTTGTGCAAACCTGGACTGACATTTAACACTTTGTGACTTAACAAAGGATGTTAATGTGCATGTTGAGTGTGCACATCAATGCACAAAACATGATTAAAAGTAAAAAAAACCCTGGCTCATTTTATTTTGGTTTGAGATGCTGCGTCAAAACATTAAATCATTGCTGCGACAATAAATCAATGCTGCAATTCACTGATTGCATTGTGAATCTCTCTTGAATAGATTCTTAGCTTGGCTTTTACCAGCAGATGGTGCTGTTTACTTAACAAACTCTGCCAATCCTTTAACATATCACTTGAACGTAAAAAAAACAATCCTTTAATAAAGTTAATGATTTAATGAAAATGTTCAAACGAATTGCAAGTGTGATCATAGTGAGTTGTGTGCAAAAGTGCAATAGATTTCAATCAGGAAGTGGAGATTACTGATTTTTTTAAAAACAGACCTTAAATGTGCCAATTTTGTAACGGCATACAGTTCACCAGAAGCGTTTGACCCAGGTTACTGAAAAATTAAAAGTCCTTCTGCATACTTCTGCATATACCCTATTACAGTACATAACCAAATGCACAAGCACTCTTCTTTGTGCTCTCGACAATTCAAAACTAGCCTAGAGTACCATCTGCTGGTAAAAAAAGAGCTTAGAATCGATTCCAGAAAGAATTGCAACGCACTTTAAAAATAAAAACTAATTCATGAATAACAATTTGAATACATTGATTTATTGTCCCAACCCTACATTAAATATACAGTGCCTATAGAAAATCCTCCTACTCTGAAATCAAGTCACATTCCAAATAAATTTTCCAGCCTTTGAAATGTTTTGTAGCCTTCTCCTAACCTGTGCCTTCATACAACTTTATCCTGAGGAAAGATTTTTTCAACAATTTCTAAATATAATAGTTTTAATAACTGATTTCTTTTCTTTGCCATGATGACAGTACATAATATTTGACTAGATATTTTTCAAGATGCTAGTATTCAGCTTAAAGTGCAATTTAAAGACTTAACTAGGTTTAGGGCTGGGCGATTCTTTCGATTAATTTGAATTTACGTTTTAAGACGATTTAATTTTATATTAAATCAAGGTATCACAATTTTTTTTATAAAAATATTAGATACATTATAATTGTACCAATGCGCTTTGATCCACTCTCTGTATTACGCTGCCTGACTGAGTTTCAACCATGGTAGTAATGGACTGAACGCACGGACTGTTAAAACCTTTTGTTTGATGCGCTTTGGTCCACTCTCTCGCTTTTCCAGCGCTGCCTGACGAGGGGATTTACATTCAGACTAATGCAACAAGTAAAATCCTACATGACTTCACGCTGTGTGGATTATGTCAAGACATATTTCTTTATCAAGTCGATAAACTCGATCTCTCAATCAATTAATCAGAAGAAGACAAAGTCAAAGCTGAGCTGACAGCCTATTTGATGTCTCCTGATGTAGATTCAGACACAGACCCACTTTACTGGTGTAAGGCTAATGAGACAATCTTTCCCAGGCTCAGCAAACTTGCAAAGAAAAATACCTCTGTATTCCTGCAACCAGTGTCCCTTCTGAGAGGGTGTTCAGTGCAGGTGCTTAACTTTTTGAGTTGACTGATGTAATGTTTACATTGCTTAAAATGGTTATTTTCTGACTATACATTCAGAACAGAAGTATTTAATGTTTAATTCAAATTGAACAATTTTTAGTTTGTTATTTTATTTAAATCTTCTGCAACAATATTTAACTCATGAACTTGTTTTACATTTATTTACACCTTGTTGACCAATTTATGTTTGGCATGGCCATTAAAAATACAATGTTCCTTAACCAGATGTTTTTTCAAGTTATTTATAAAGAGAATGTTACTTCAGTCATGTTGTTGTAATGTTTGTTGACAAGTTACACAATAAAAAAATTAATCGCAATCGTGAATCGGTCAAACTTTATTAAAAAAAAATAATACTTTTTTTTGGCCCAGCCCTAACTAGGTTACTTGGGCAAGTTGGGATAATTAGGCAAATCATTACATAATAATAATATACCTCAATAGGCATGGGCCGATATAAGATTCTGACGGTATGATAACCTTGGATAAAAATATCACGGTTTCACGGTATTGTGATTGTGATTGCTCTAAAATATATTCTTTTTAAATGTCTGGGTAAAAAACTAAAACTTTTTCCCCTTTGAATACAATATATTTTATTTTTTAAAAGATTTATAATATTTTGGAACAGTAAACATGTAAATAATTACATGTAATAATTGGAATGAATCTTTGACTTTCTTTCAAAAACACAGATTTCTTTACAATTTATATTTATATTTTTCTGCTGAAGTAAATAAAAAATCTTACACATGTTTAATGGTATTACACAACATTTTGGTGGTTTTAAAATCTCGACTTTTCCAAACTGCGGTATACCTTGAAAATGGTTATCGTCCCATGCCTATGCCTCAAATCCGTCGACTTTTTTAAAGCTTAAATAGAAATACTTAAAAAACAAACTAAAAGTTATGATATTCAACTAAAAGATATTTCCATTCAATGTTTTTCAAGTTTTTCTTCAGTTTTATTTCATTTATTTTAGTACGGCAACTTATTACAGTTGATTGCTTTGTTTTTCATTCAGTATTTATATTTTATTTCAGAATTATTTGAATTCACCAAAAAAATCAGTTTCTGTGGTCTTCAACTTCAGCTTATTTCAGTCAACATTTCATTAATTTAGCTTAAAGTGCAATTTAAAGACTTAACTATGTCAATTGGGCAAGTTAGGATAATTAGGCAAATCATTATATAATGATAGTTTGGTCTGTAGACAATCGAAAAAACATATAGCTTGAGGGGGCTAATAATCTAAACAATATTAAAATGTTCTTTTTTATAATTAAAAACTTCTTTTATTCTAGCTAAAATAAAACAAATAAGACTTTATCCAGAAGAAAAAAAATATTATAGGGAATACTGTGAAAAATTCCTTGCTCTGTTAAACATCATTTAGGAAATATAAAAAAGAAAACTTCACAGGAGAGCTAATAATTTTGGCATCAACTGTATATAAACACATTTAATTATTCATAAATGCATTGGTAAATTAATAAATACTGCTATAGCAAATATTTGACTTGCACATACAAAAATATATACACTGGTAAAAGAAAATCCTTACTGTTGCGACCCACAAAGCTCACATGATGAAATCAGAAATAGTATCTGTAGTGAGCAGATAATCATCAGCCTATACTCTGACACGAGACAAACTTCCCCTTGTGTAGATGTTTCCAGTTACATCATACTAAGGAAAGTCCAGTCCTCTATTGCACAGAAGCATGTCTGTAAACCCCACAAAACCACCAGCCATGCATTCTTACCTTTCTTGTCGTCTCCTGCAGCCACTTCAGCCAGGTATCTGTAGTAGTCGCCCTTCATCTTCAGGTAGAAGACTTTGCTCTCAGGATTTGAGGAATTCTCAATTAAATATTTGTTCAGAAGCTCCTGTAAGAAAAAAACAAATGAAAGAAATTAACCAAAAGTCAGTTTTTACATGTACACATAAGTCCGTAAACACAAATTTTGTCACCTGAATAGCAATATTTGTATCTATAACTTTTAAAGTGCTCAGATACTGGATGAGAATGCATATTTCTGGAGTGCATGTGTGTGAGGAATTAACTCAAAGACTATGTATATATTTAAATACATAGTGCACTGAAATTAACCTGAATTAAATGTGCATATATGCTAACATATAATGAAAAAATGAAGTAAAAATTTCAGCCTTTAGCAGAGCTGGGCCGATAAACGATATTTTATGGATTTGTGATTAAATTTATGTCAATAACAATGATAAGCTCTGGACTTTTTTACTCTATATTGATCTGAGAGCCAATCACACAGCAGAAATGTGCTACAATGGGAATCCAAAATTGTGTTAATAAGAAATTTTGCCACCGATAATTTATCAGCCGAAAATGTAATGCAGATTAACGGACCCTTTCATTTTTGCAGCTTCAGTCATTGGTGGGATACTCTTTTAAATCTGAAAGCATTAACTTATAACTAAATAAAGATTGTTATCGTTCAATATGGAAAATAATTAAAGAGACTGCATTTTTGCCATATCCCCCAGCCCTAGCCTTTAGTTAGGGCTGGGCCGATAAACAATATTATATTGAATCGTGATTAAAATTTATGTTAATAACAATGATCCGCTCTGGACTTTGATCTAAGAGCCAATCACACAGGAAAAATGTGCAACAATGGGAATCTAAAAGTGTGTTGATATTAGAGATGTACCGAATTTTTGGCCACTAAAAATTTATTAGCCAAAAATATTATGCCATTTAATAGACCCTCTAATTTTTGTGGCTTTAGTCATTGTCGGGGTACTCTTCTAAATCTGGGAGCATTAACAACTTGTATCTAAATGTATATCGTTATAGTTCAATATGGAAAATAATTATTGAGATAGCATTTTTGCCATATCACCCAGCCCTACCGTTAGTACATCTTAGAGCGCATAATTCTGAAAAAACTGAGTTGTTTTATATATGCTTTTTATGTTTGTTTAACATAGCAATTTACTAAAAAGTAGTTTACTAAATGTTCAAAACTATTTATTTTGCTGAAAAAAATATATTTTGCTTATATTATGTTTATATCATTTACAGTAAGATTTGAAAAACAAAGTGAATGATTATATTCACTCATTACTGGATGAAAGGAGCTCTTTTAAACGAACTATGCTCTGACAAATACATTTTTTATTGGAACCCAAGACATCAGTGTTTATATCTCAATTATAAACATTTATCTCAGCACTACTGTGACATTTGAAATTTTTGTAACACAGAAATAACACTGGTTAAATAATCTTAAAGACTTAAGTTGCTTCATAACGATACTCAATAATTGCTCTCAATAGCTAAGTTTCCTTCCAAGGATGTGAAATAAATTTATGCGCAAAACAGGAATATTGCATAAAAGACGTGCGAATAAAGCAGCATTTGCATCCAATGAGTCAAAGAAAACATAATCATCAATAAACTTCCTGATTAACTGGCACCAAATATCAACAGTAACTTTTTGAGGTAAGAGAAGCTGCGTGAATCTTTTCTTGATTTAATGACTTGCGTCTCAGGAGACAATGCTGACACACAATGAACGTGAGGTGGTGTTTGAAGGCGTGAGACGCAGAGCATAGACGCTCTTGACAGTTCTGGAGGTCATTAATAATATAATAACACTAATACTGAAACGGTTAAGGCGTTTTAGAATGACCAAAACAACATTTCAGATGTTTTACATTGTAGTTTATGCGCATCTTTTCTTAATGAATAAAAAGCTTATCCTACTCAGTTATGCGCATACATTTTTTATGCACATATCCAAAATGTGCATAAAAATAGGTAGATGGAAACGTAGCTCATGTGTCAAACACATATTTAAATGTACTGCTGTGATTATATAAAGTTTAATAAAAATATTCAAATCATGAACATTTGGAATTAATATTTCATGGATGTCTGAATCAAAAATACAATCTCTTAAACAAATAACTCTGAAGCTCTAGGCATTTACATTCTTCATATCACTTCTTTAGGTCCTAAAAATCTCATAAAGCACCAGGTGAATGACCTTAAATAAAGGCTAAACATCAGCTCATCCTCCTGTTAGTGCCGTTTCCACACTGAATCGAAGTATGTTATGGGATTTTTCCTGCAAACTTCACTTTAGTCCAGGATTAAGCTTAATCTGGGTCTCAGAGACCAGCCCCTAACGCTGGAGTTCCGTCTTCCAGTCTAAGACTTTTTCAGCAGTAATCTGTGTCAGTGAAAGCACCAGCTTTAAGGCACGGCTAAATACCAGATTAGCCACCACACCAAGGATGAGAAAGATTAGCACAGAACAGCCAACACAACATCACAGCTCCTTATCTCACTGTAGCCCTGTTTCCACCAGCTATAAACATAAGGTCTGTCCCAAACCGCATGTTTATGCACTCTTCTACGCCATTTTGTAGAATAAAAAGTGTAAGTAGTGCATTCACACTGAATGTTTAAATACAGCGCATTTTAAATACCCAGATGATGCACTTATTCAACTCTTTATAAGTGTGAATCGACACTTCACGCACTCAATGGCTACAGCGGAGCTACTTGGTATGGAGTTGGATAACTTTTATTTTATTGGATTGTGCAAGACAAATTGTTCAACATGAAAGATTACGCTGCCTCCTCTAGAAGGTGAATGAAGTTGTACTCATAACAGGTACTATTTGGTAGTTTGGTCATTTAATTCACTAATTTGGCAACCATTAAACAACAACTGAGAAATAGTTTGAATTTCTGTTTAGTAAAAAAACATTAGGTGTTTCATTTGTGACGACACTACTCATACACTACATGGTTGAGTGTACAAGTAAATAAGTGCATAGTCTATAAGTGCATAGTGTGCTGTTTGTGACGCAACTATAGGTTATCAGGAATTTGATCATAGTCTGCATTACGTCTTAAACTAGTGTCTCTTGTGGTCATAGCCTCTTTTTCACTATCGAGGTGAATGGTTCTCTTTGCTTAACCATTTTATACCATGCCATTTTGGTCCAGTTAACATGAAAACAGTGTAATTGTCCATGAATTTTCTTTGGACTGTAATACAAATGCATCAGTCATTGTTAATATAGCTGTTTACAAGTGTATTGTAAGCAGCTATATGAACAATAATCAGATATTTACGTTTTTTTTTTTCCTCTGACAAAAAATAACACTATTGCTTAATCAGCTATGAAGAAACTGGCAGCAAGGCAACAGATTGGAAATGTAACACACACACACACACACACACGCATTCTACCAGCACAGATCAGCCAAGACCAGTTTGTAATTGTGCTGTGTCATAATAGGTTCTTGGAGATATACAACTGGAACCACAGCTGACTCTTCTGAGAGAGGAAAAGCAGCTCATGTGTGCTCAGATTTTGTCAATTTGATCTCATTCTACATCACTTTTACACTCTGTAGCTGTTTCTATCATTGTGCAGTAATGAACAGTTTTCTGCACTCGGTTTAGGTGAGTTTTGCCTTGTTTGACAAAGAGTTCATGTGAATAATGGTGGATGTAAATGCATGTGCCAAGGAAATTCTGAAATAGAGAACATTAAACCAATGTGAACACCATCAGCACACCAAATTTACATTTACCTTACATTTGAAAAGATTTGCTTTATGTTAAGATAGAAACCCAGTACATTTCTACTGTACTTTCACAGTGCATGAATACCATTGATTAAACAAACCTATGCTATAAGGCTTAAAAGCTAGTTGGAATTTTTAGTTAGGAATCTAATTAAAAAGGATGTGGATGGAAACTATACACTTTCAATCATAATCCATGTGTTTTGGTACAATGCAGCAATGTAAAATCTTATTTTATTGCACTGTCTCACAACACATCCCATAACAATCACATGAAGTTGTCGCGTATATCCAACAACATCTGGAAGTGGCTAAATGTGCTCAAACTACTGTAGGTTTTAGACACATCTGAATCCCATTTGAAATGTCGTCCACTTATGATAAGATTAATAAAAACGCATCTTGATGGCGGGTCAGAAATGCATCTTCAAGAGTTGAATATTTCTCTCCATCCCCCTACACTTCACTGAAATCTGCTTCTGTCTCACAAATATTAAAAAAAAACAAATCAACATGAAACAGATTAGCTCATATCTAGACTAGACTCCTATATTTTATGCTCTCTGCATGATTAAAGAGACAGTTCACAAAATAAACATCATCTCTCATCATTTACTCACCCTAACATCTTTTTAAAACCAGAATGACTTTCTTTTGTGGTCATTAAAATAAGGTGAAAGTCAAGGTTATTTGGACCCTATTTACTTTCACTGAATAGTTTTTCAAAGGATCCCCTTTGCCATCATAAAGGTTTAAGATATAAGTAAAAATGACAGAATTTAGATTTTTGGTTAAGCTCTCTTTTAAGAAATGCTTTCTTAAAATGTTTTGATAGAGTAAAGGCAGCAGTCTAAAAGCAAAAGCGTCAGAAATATTCTTTGACATGAGGGCCTGTTTCTTCTTGCTTGCCTGAGAAAAAAAGGCCTGCCAGGGCTTTTTTTTCACTTTTCGCACTTGTCAAAGATTTTCAGCACAGAGATGCCAGTGGTGGATGACCAATCCAGAAAAACAAGGTCAGTGCTATCCCAGAATCCTGCTTCTGACCTAAAATCGAACAGCTTTTAAAGCTGCAAAGCACATCAAATAGATCTTTGTGCGTTAGTATTTATTTATTTAAATGCACTTTTTAATAATGATAATAATACAATAATACATTTTCTTCCATGTCCATTCCTTACATTTATATAGCGCTTTTCTGGACACTCAAAGTGCTTTATGCATTTTTGGGGGGGAATCTCCTCATCCACCACCAGTGTGCAGCATCCACCTGGATAACACAACGGCAGCCATTTTGCGCCAGACCGCACACCACACACCAGCTGATTGGTAGAGAGGAGACAGAGTGATAAAGCCAATTATGATATGGGGGTGGTTAGAATGTCATAATGGACAGAGGGCAAATGTGGGTTAAACCCCTACTCTATTTCGAAGGACATCCAGGAATTTTTAACAACCACAGAGAATCAGGTCCTTGGTTTAATAAAAGATGGCATCATCAGTAAAATGGGTCCCCATCAATATACTGGGGCATTAGGACCCACACAGACCACAGATTGAGCGCCCTCTGTTGGTCTCACTAAAACCACTTCCAGCATCAACCTAGCTTTCCCATGGGGTCTCCCATCCAGATACTGACCAGGCACAGCCCTGCTTAGCTTCAGTGCACGGCCATGTGAGAGTTGCAGAGAGCTAGCTGCTGGATAATTTTAGTTTTTATTCATTGAAAAAAAAAAATTTTTTTTGCAAGGACCCATCGAATGTGACAGTAAAGACCTTTAGATTGTGTGAAAAATATACTATTTCTATTGAACTTTCTATACAATAAAAAAGTTTCAGTTTTCAACATAATAGTGCAATAATAATAATAAACGTTTCTTGATTTTCAAATCAGCATATTAAAATGATTTCTAAAGGATCACATGATATTGAAGACTGCAGTGTTGCCTGCTGATTCACAGGAATAAAATGAGATTTTTAAAATATATTCACACAGAAAACAGCTATTTAAAAAAAATCTAAATAACATTTGACAGTACAGTTGTTTTATCATAAGGGTGAATTTGTTTCTAAAGTCACGCCTGCTACAATCAAACAGCTTATTTTAGTTAGAAATCCTGACGACAATAAATTTCAAGAAAATTACTGTCAGGCTCCAAATATGTTTAGTTGCTGATCACACGCAGGTGAATGATTTTGTGCACATTCCCCTGATGTTCAACAAATATAAATCAATGCTAAATGCAGAAGGCGCTCGGCTCTCCTTCATCTTCCCTGCTGAGCGTATGAGAGCTGGCAGCATGTGGCAGTGTGTCTGGGCAGGTGGGGGTGTGTGGAACAACCTTGATCCGCGGGCAGATTCAACAGAGCGATGAGTCACAGACACACCCTCAGCCGTCACACACACATGAGCTGGGAAATCAAGCTCCAGTTCTCGCTCAAACTGGTCATGACTCACTGCACAAACACACTTCACCCCTAACATGGATTTTAACTGGACTGCTGAAAATCCACTTATAACTGACCCACCGGCTTACCAGAAGAAAACTTCAGGGAATTCTTTCTCTTTCTGCAGGAAGCTCTTTGTTTTTACTTTTACTGATAGTAAAGGTTTCGCCTGAATCTGTTAAGCCAATGTGTATAGAATCAAAATGTAGATATAAAGTAACACTAGATGGAAATTCACCACATTTTTTAAATGCATTTTCTTTCCCTCTTTAAAATGTCTTTACTTGACTTTCTGGTAATTCTGGTAATTTCTGGTAAATTCTGTCATAACTTGAATACAAAAGAATATATTTTGAATAATGTTGCAAACCGGTAGCTATAGTATTACTTCCAGACATAGTAGTATTCCAGGACTTCCATAATATTTGTTTTTCCTACTATGGATGTCATTGGCTGCCGGTTTTCAACATTCTTCTTAGGCTCCGTTAACAATTATACGTTTTAGGGTGCTTTCACACTAGCACTTTTGGTCTGCAACCAAGTTTGTTTGACGTCATAGTACGATATGTTTATCTAGTGTAAACATGTCTTCTAAACTCGGGTGCGCACCCGTGAACCGTACCCAAGTCCGCCTGAAAGAGGTGGTCTGGGGTACAAGAAGTGAACTCTGGTACGGTTCACTTCTGGTATGAATGCAATTGTACCAAATAATGGAAGTGAACCACCAACTGTACAACAAACTCTAGTTTTCATAACCTTCATTCGTGTGTGTGTGTGTGTGTGTATCATATATTGTACCTTGTGTTAGCCATGCCAAACACAGTGATACACAGTGATGTCTGTTTGTCTTCTTCAAAAACAGCTTCTGCAGACACTGTGTGATGTTCTGAATGTTTAAAACATTTTTGCAGCAGATGGACGCGAGTCGCTTTCTGCATGTCCAAAATGAGATTCAGTAAAAGCAAATTGACCGCAATGTGCGGAAGTCTTTCCATTTTGGCGCTTTGCTTTTGTGACTGTCACCTAGCAACAGCCGTTAACAAAACAGCAGCTCGATGACGCAAGTGTACCGGGGTTCAGAAGGAAAAAAGACAGTGTGAACACAAACCAACCGAGAAGGTGGCAAGGAGGGACAATCTAACTAGGGTACGGTCCAGGCAATTGAACCAAATGTGAAAGCACCCTTAGTTTTAAAACGCATGAGTTTGCTACGGTTATGCCTTCCGTCCACACTACGTCAGAGTTTTTGAGCGCCGAAACTGAGCTTTTTGAAAACGCTGAAAAGGCGTTTGAAAATTTGAAAACACTGCTGCTAGGTGTTAGTGTGGATGGGGGAAAATGAAGACATCTGAAAATGGAGGCGGGGTTGCAGACATTCACCTATCTGATTGGTGCTTTTTCCTCAATATTAAATAGCCTAAACAAAGTTCAGTCTTGCATCCTTTCCTTAGTCCAGACTTTGCAAGTTTGATATGGAAAAACTCCTGAGGACACGTCAGGTAAATCTTCAAAGGGATCAGGGTACTTTATAACTTCATTCACATCACCCTGGATACGTTGTTTCACTTTCTCAACAATAAAATGAAAACATGATGAGGAACTGCCTATTTTCATTTTGGTATTAACAACTTAAAAGACACCAAAAATGTTGAGGCGTCATGTAGCTACATATTTATATGACCTTCATCTTCACTGTACTGTATGCATATTTATAACAAAACGAAGCCTATAACATTACTGCCTCCTTTCGTTTTCATTGAAAATACGAAACATAACCTCTCTTTTGCTGAACATTAGTTTTAATAATCAACAATGGTCATTGTAAAAGTATATCGTACAATAAGGTTATACATTATAGGACATAAATGCAAGCAAACAGTCAAATGTGCAGAATCAGTGTACGCAGTTACATTAATTTATATATTAACTTATCAGCCAAAACACGTTACCTGAGAACAAGTAATAGATTCAAAAGACAAAGGCAAGGAATATGTCATTAGATATAGACAACAAGATTATTTAAATATCACATTTAACAAATATAGTTTGATTAGATCCAGTGGTATTTCATTGATGAACAGTCCGATCTGTGCTGCTCTCACCTGGGGAGGTGCCCGCAGAGCGCCCGCTGACTGCCTGGAGCTCAGTCAAGCGCATACTCTGCAGTGCGTGCCAGAGTGTGTGTGTGGTCATGTGATATGTGTTTACAGTGGTGTAGTGTGGATGGAGAGTTGTTCAGAAACGCTGGGTGAAACTCCAGTGTGGACGCTGATCGTTTTCATTCTAAAACACCATTTTAAAACTAAAAAATATTAGTGTAAAGAGAGCCTTAGTGTCTTCTTCTGTGTTCAATAGAAAAAGAAAACTCTGAAAAACGTGAATGTAAAAATGTTCATTTTTGAGAGAACTGTCCCTTTAAGGAGTGTTTGTGTCAATCCAATCACAAGTGAATAACACCATACAGGTGTAAACTTTCAAATGTTTCAAAGTGCCTCCAGACAGCCACAAAAGACCAGCTACTCTCCTCCTGCTGGGCTAACATGTGATCATTATGGGATGTGTTTTAAGAAAGCCAACCAAAACAAGGTATTCACACTCTGCTGCGTTATACCAAAACACACAGATTATGATCTAAATGGTAGCTGCCATCCACATCATTTTCATTCGCTTGCTTTCCCACTCAACTTGTCAAGTAACATGAGTTCAAATACTCAATAGTATTTCTATAGTTGTGCTGTATTCATTACATTTACTGTGACTTTTAATATTTTATCCCACATTGCCTAAATGCAAAAACAACAAAAACTAAGAAATGAAAATCAATGTTTTTGTGAATGTTATACATGACCGTAGGCTTTACAACACTCATATGTACATTATGAAAGAAATATTAATTTTGAAATTTGCTAAAGATTATATTTAACAGTATTAATAGTCCTCCGGGGCACACAATAGCCACGTTTCCATCCACATAATTTTATGCGCATTTTGTATGGTTGATGGCAACCATATAAATTTGACGCACATCAATTTTGAAAATGCGCATGCGCATAACTGAGTAGAATAAACTTTTTATTTTGTAAAAAAGATGTGCATAAACTACGATGGAAACACTTTTACCGAAAAAAATTTCAATATGCGCATTAAAAAAGTCATGTGATTTTGTTATAAGATATCATGTGATAGTAAAAATGTCTGTAAATGGACAAACCAGCAGGCTGAGCATATTGTAAAGCATCTGAAATGTTGTTTTGGTCATTCTAAAACACCTTAACCGATTCAGTTTTAGTGATATTATATTTTTAATGACCTCCAGAACTGTCAAGAACATCTGTGCTCCACATCTCACGCCTTCAAACGCCACCACACGTTCACTGCGTGTCGGCATCGTCTTCTGAGGCGCAAGTCATTTATTAAATAAAGAAAAGATTCATGCAGCTTCTCTTACCGCAGCAAATTCCGTTTTTACTGTTGATATTTGGCGCCAGTTAATCAGAAAATTATGATTTTGTTCGCTTTGACTTGTTGAATGGAAATGTTGCTTTATTTGCACATCTTTTATGCGATATTCCAGTTTTGCACATAAAGTTAATTTGCATTTTTGGATGGAAACATAGCTGATGTGTCTGTCTAAAGTAATCAAATTTGTTTTACTATGTAATTGTGTCTTATGGTAGTTAAAATGTTTTCCAAACTGTAAATTTGTCTTGAGCATCATAAAAGTGTTTCACACTTTGTAATGTTGTTTTGCACTCTCCGGCCACTGTAATTATGTGCATTACAAGTAGTTTGTTTAAGGGTTAAATTGGTTAAACCTAGATTTAAACTGGTGTTTTTAAAGATTTAGGCTTAATCCTAATTCTATTTTTGTACCCCTTCGCCTTGGCTCTTAAAAATGAGTGTAAAGGGGAAGGGCTTCAAAATTTACCCCTAACAATTGGAACAGCACTACAGCACCTGCTCACGTCATCATATGTCATCCCGATCTCTTGCTTCATATGAAATCAGACGATGGCGACTGCTGTAGTCATTCAAGTTGTATTATTTTTTGGTATTTATCTTCAGGAAATCACTGTAGGTGTCACGGTCACCAACGGGATACAACCACTAGAGATCCCTGGTACACACACACACATTCACAAGGACTACAAATCTGCTGGTAAATGGACTACATATTCAGTCATGCCACACACACACACACACCTGATGCAAGTCACCACTGATTGGTAACCCACAGCTGAAGCCTCTCAAGGACTGATTCATTGCACTACATAAGGAGCACAAACACTAACACTATTGCTGAGTCTTGTTATCTGTTTTCAGTGACACTACAACGCGTTTTCCTTTGTCTAGTTTACCTGGTTTTGATCTTTGCCACGTCTGTCTGTTCATCCTGTCTGCTGCCTGTCTTTGACCATTTGCCTGCTATTTGACTACGACTCTGGATTGCCCTTATATATCCGTTTGCTTCTGTGTTGATCATTGCTTGCCTGACCATCCTGCTAATAAACCTGCATGTGGATCAGCACCCCTGTTGTCAGTGTCACATCCCTTGGTTACAGAAGACTTAGCCAGACATGGATCCAGCGGGTATTGAAATCATGCGTCTGTGGCAGGAAGCATGGTCTATTGAGGAGTACGTGGAGAATTTCATTGAACTGGCACACCTAACATTCCTGAGGGAGTTATGTCTAATGATATTTTTTCGTGGAGGTCTTTCTGAGCCACTGTATTCCAAGATGCCACTGCATAACCCTCACAGGACTTTAAAATATTACATTGATCTGGCACTGCAACTTAGTGGGTCTTCCTTCCCCGTGGGCGAGGTGAAGGAGACCTCTAAATGTTTTTTGGAGGGAGGCAACAAACAGCAAGACCCGCTGGCGACAGGGCTTGTTGCCCAATCCAGTCCTCCAGTAGACAAAATGGCCGACTCTAGTCCTCCAGCTAACAAGATGGCTGCCACCAGTCCAGTCAAGCACAAGATGGCCTCCTCCAGTCCTCCAGCTCACAAAATGGCCGCCGCCAGTCTGCCAGTACACAAGATGGCCGCCTCTAGTCTTCCAGCTCACAAGATGGCCGCCTTCAGTCTGCCAACTCACAAGATGGTTGCCTCCAGTCCTCCAGCTCACAAGATGGCCGCCTCCAGTCCTCCAGCTCACAAAGTGGCCACAACCAGCCCTCCAGCTCATGCATGGGTAAGCGCCAGTCTGCCAATAGCTCACAAGGCTTCCTGTTCCGAGTCTGTTCCTGTTATTGTTCCAGTCTAAGTCCCTGTTCTTGAAATGCCATCACCTGAGTTGCCAGAGCTGCTGTCACCACTAGAGCTGTTACTGCCAGAACTGCCAGATCCTCAGTCACTGCCTGATCCTCCAGAGTTGCCAGATCCTCAGTCGCTGCCTGATCCTCAGTCGCTGCCTGATCCTCCAGAGTTGCCAGATCCTCAGTCGCTGCCTGATCCTCTAGAGTTGCCAGATCCTCAGTCGCTGCCTGATCCTCCAGAGTTGCCAGATCCTCTTGAATTCCCCGAATGGCCAGGGGCGCCAGATCCCCTTGAGTTTCCTGAATGGCTGCCGCCTGAGCCTCCCGAATGGCCGCCGCCTGAGATTCCTGGAACCTACCAGAGTCACTAGAGCCGTGTGACTTGCCAGAACCTAAGCCTCCTGACCCACTGGGATTTAAAGAACTGCCAGTGCATCTTAAACCTAAGCCTCCTGACCCACT
>CAIGQZ010034880.1:7592357-7606055 GCA_903798205.1 Danio tinwini
ACACACACACACACACACACACACACACACACACACACACACACTGTACATACACCAGAGGCTGTTCTGCATTATGAATATATAAAGGACATAACAAGGTTGTCACTGCAACCTATTTAAGTGTCACTTTATTTCGAATGCAAAAAGCAATTAGTATATTTTCTGAAATTATTACCCAGTAACTTCATAATACAATATAAATGATGCATGCTTATGTCCTTATTATTAAAATGACAAATTCAATAAGTGGCATCAGTCCACTGGAAGATGGCCAGTGACGTATTCATGTTGCTATGCAACAAAAATAACAGCCTGCTATAGTGTGTGTTAGTGCAGAGTGCTGCTACTCAATGTAATTTTCCTGTTCTTTTTTCCTTTTGTTAAAGCGTTTTATGCATTGAACAAAATCACAAAGCTACAAAGAGAAGCACAGCCTTATGACTTTGAAATAAACTTTGATATGAAGCAGAAAATCAGATAAATAAACGAATTAATTGCTTTATTGAGGGTAAGAACTATAGTCTTTACTGTCGTGAAGCGTTTTGAATGACATAACTGCATGTAAAATATTAGAACTTTTGTTGTAGAAAAACAAAATGTCAAGTTTATCACAAATGTGCATTTTTGTGTTATTTTTTTTTGCTTTTATTGTATTTAGAGAGAGAGGGGGGGTGGGAGAGAAAGAGAAAGAGAAAGAGAGAGAGAGAGAGAGAGAGAGAGAGAGAGAGAGAGAGAGAGAGAGGGAGGCCAATTTGCGGCGTCATGGGAGTGAGAGGAGCTAAACAACTGTTTCTGTCCCTTTTTTTTTTGTTTCTGTCTCTTTTTTATCTTCTAAATGTATTAAACCTTTAGAAGAGTAACAAACAGGCACTGTTATATTTCTGTTGTGCAACATATCAACACCAAGGCAAGGGACCATCAAATAAACAAATATGAATAAATAAATATGAATAAATAAATACGAATAAATAAAAATAAATAAATAATGAATAAATACTAATAAATTAATAATGAATAAATAAACACAGATAAATAAATACAAATAAATAATAACGAATAAATAAATATGGCTAAATAAATACGAATAATTAAATACAAATAAATAAATATGAATAAATAAATACAAATTAATAAATACAAATATGTATAAATAAATAAATAAATTTCAATACTAATATGTTGTCAGTCTTCTATTTTTAAATAATTGTAAAAATAAAAACATTTTAATTAAAATGTTATTACATCAAAATCCGTCCTTTTTGTTTACATGTACAAAATCGAAGAAGGTTTTCGTTTTAATTAAATTTTCATTATTAATTTGCAAACCATTAGAACATTAAATAAAGATCTTTTCCTACTGATCTTTAATCTTAGATTAATAATGTGCATGTCTAAGAAACTGCCTAATTTAGACAACTTTAAAGTAAATTTTCTCAGTAGTTGAATTTTCTAAATCCTCAGATTTCAGTATTTCAAACAGTTTCATTCATTCATTCATTTTCCTTCGGCTTAGTCCCTTTATTCATCAGGGGTCGCCACAGCATATGGTTTACACAGCGGATGCCCTGCAGCTGCAACCCAGTACTGGGAAACATCCAAACACACTCATTCACACACATAGATTACGGCCAATTTAGTTTATTCAATTCACCTATACCACATAAAACCCACGCCAACACGGGGAGAACATGCAAACTCCACACAGAAGTGCCAGCTGACCCACCCGGGACCCAACCAGCGACCTTCTTGCTGTGAGGCGACAGTGCTAACCACTGATCCACTGTGTCGCCCTCAGTTTTATCTCGGCCAAATATTATTTATTTATTTATTTTCCTTCGGCTTAGTCCCTTTATTCATCAGAGGTCACCACAGCAAAATGAACCACCAAGTTATGCAGCAGTTTTACACAGGGGATGCCCTTCTAGCTGCAACCCAGTGCTGGGAAAGGCCAAATTTATTTCTGTCCTAAAAATTATTCTATAGCTTTCGGATGGTTTTAAATCTCATCTGCAAACATTGGACCCTAATGATTCGGTCTACCTACAAACTTAAAGCTTTTCTATATATTATAATACACTTTTGGAATTGGTAAAGAACTGCATTATTCAGCCTGACTATCCCAAGAGAAGACTGAGGGCTTCAATAGACAATAGGGATTTCTTCACTTTGTTGAAGCATGTTTTGTTCTCCGCACTCAATTTCCTGTAAGGTAAAAGTGCATCAGAGTGAGTGTAATTGGGTGCGGCTGAATGGATGACACATTTTGACATCCTAGCTTTGTCTCAACAAGTAGTTTAAATCCATTTAGCAACACAATAACTCACAATAGGTGACTGTGGTTAATAAAACCACTGTTTTTAAAATAATGAAAGACAAACATTTAGTGCAATCAATGAGTAAATGAAGCAGGTCATTTATCAGAAAATTTCATTGATAATTCATACTCTATTAGTTAAACAACAACAAAAACAAGAGATAGAAAATAGTGTGTAAAATGTGCTTGCTCAGTTAATCATGATTAATAATTGTGCCTTCAGCTGTATATAATGTTTAATTTTAAAATGCTGTTTTATTTTTAGTGTCTGACAATAATGATGTTTTATGTAAATTACCAGTTTTTACAAATTAAAAAGTACATCAGTTAAATACGATCCGTTGCGTAAAACATATGCCAGAGTAGCTGGAGGTTCATTCCGCTGTGTCGACCCCTGATTAAAATTTTATTTCATTTAATTTTCCTTTGGCTTAGTCCCTTTATTCATCAGGGGTCACCACAGTGGAATGAACCACCAACTTATCCAGCATATGTTTTGCATAGCAGATGCCCTTCCAGCTGCAACCCAGTACTGGGAAACCCATACACACTCATTGACACACATGCACTACGGCCAATTTAGTTTCTTCAATTCACCTATAGCGCATGTGTTTGGACTGTGGAGGAAACCGGAGCACCTGGAGGAAACCCACGTGGAGACGGGGAGAACATGCAAACTCCACACAGAAATGCTAACTGACCCAGCGGGGACTTGAATCAGCAACCTTTTTGCTGTGAGGTGTCAGTGCTAACCACTGAGCCAATGTGTCGCTCAGTGTCATTAAAGGAAAATTAATGAATGAATAAATAAAAAAAATATTAACAATTTAATAACTTATTAAACATATTCCCCCTATAAGTAATGTTTATAAGTACATTATGGTACATTAGTACAAATGTAAATAATATAATATAATTATAATTTAATATTTATAAAATTAAATAGCATATACAATTATAATATACAAATTTTTACTAAGCTTTACAAAAAAAAATATATTTATATTTATTTATGTTTATAAACAATATAAGAGCCCATAATATTAGTTTACACATTACCTTAAAGTAACATTGCACTGAAGTATACCATTTTTTATAGGTAATTTTTATATATTTTTTGTAAATGTGAAAATGGTTAGTTTTAACTTTAAATGTAGTAATTTTTACATTTACTAATATATAACAAGTAGATATTTCATCTACAAATATTCAATTTTTTATTTCTGTTTCCTTTATATTCATTTTATTTCAATGAAATGTCCCCAAAAACTGAAATATGTAAGCGTCCCCTGCATGTGCATCGTGCATATGTGGCGTCAGTGTGTTCTGTCACAGAGCAACAAAGACTTTTGCAAAGTCCTCAAAATGGCTCTGTTTCAGAATACAGAAGCAGAAGGCCAGACAGAGACAGACAGACAGACAGACAGACAGAAAGACAGACAGACAGACAGACAGACAGACAGACAGACAGACAGACAACAGGCTTCTCTGTCTAAACTGACTAACGCCAGCACATGGTGACTTATGACTGTCCTATGAGCTTGCAGACGGTCTATTCAGTTCATTCGAGGCTGGTATTTCAAGGTAGTCTATGGTCTTAGAGATCCATACACAGCAACAACTACATGGAGGTGTTAAAAGAGCTGCTTCACATGAAGTGAACAACCCGCCCACCCTAAAGCACAAAACACACAGCATGAAAACACTCAAACACATGGTCAGCGCTGCACTTTACCCTGTCCCAATTTTTATACAAAACTCTATGAAAGGCAATATTGGTCATTCTAACTGTTTATGTATGGAATGTTATTCTTGTCAGGTTACATTTATACACTGCAAAACCCAACTTTATCAAGTGAAATGAGTGTAGTTAACTCAAAATTGACTGAAAGTTAATACTATTCATTTGAAAAAAGTTTTGAACTCTGTGTTGAAGGTAATGAGTTAATTAAATACCTCATTACTTCAACTTAAATGGAGTAAGGGCAGTACTCATATAGATTAGTTTTTTAACTCAAATGGTTTGTAACAATCGGTTTCCTCAAACGGTTTGAGTTTCCTTAACTTATTGGGTTTTACAGTACTCAGTTGGTTTGAGTTATCTTCATTTATTGGGTTTTACCGTGCTCAAATTGCTTTATTTTATAAATATAACTAGTGTACATTGAATTTTGGAAAACATTTTCGGTCTTTTTTCCCCCAATAACATTGCGAAGTTATTAGAAATCATCCTGCAGTCACCGCTGGAACCAAAACAAGATGTTAAAGTCAGGGCCAGGCAGAGTCAGAAACTTTTTTTTTTTGCTATTTATGCACAGAATATAGTAAAATGTATATGAATTTATGCGGAATGATTTTGACAGTAGGTATATGAGCTGAAAACATAACACATGAAATGAAAAAAAGTGTTGTATTTAAGGTTTACAACCAATTAGAACCACTTGTTTGATAAAGCTACAGTCTGTCTCTCAAAACACATTCACTAAAAGACAGAGAATATTACTTTATAATTATATTATACGTGAATTATCTATATTTGCATATTATTCAATAATATTACTGAAATTATTATAAAAACTGAAAGAATTGTATATTTAAACACATTTACAATAAGTGAACGATGAACTCAAAAAGCTTTGGAAATCGGCCATCCAAAGCAGAAATATTCTATGTTTTGTAATTCTAATAAATAACAATGTTAAATTCAATTATGCCAAAGTCCCTATAAAGCAAGTCAATTCACTCAGCTGCCATTTTTGAAACACTGCACAGGCAGTATGCTCAGGCATTTTGTTTGAATGGGGAAACATCAAATTCTCCAAAACTGTTTGCCAAGCTTATGATTACATTTCACATATGGAATCACCAATAAAATGAAACAACAACTGTCTCATAAGTTTCCTTTCTAAACATTTGAATCAAACAAGATCGGAATTTATTCAGTTTGCCCAGTGCGCATGCACAGTCGAAAGGAACGAGATCACGACACCAACCTCATTGCCGTTCTACATATTTACATATTATCATCTCTGGATAATGCTTTGTTAGATCGTGCTGGACTTCTGAAGTAATTCACAACTTGGTCTTGATGTCGAATCTCCTTCAGAAAGGAAAGCGACTCTGTTTACAAGTTTGTGGGCATTTAAGTAGTTTCTGCTGTCATGTGATGTGCGTTTGACCTGGCGGACTGTACCTAATGTTCGTTTCATATAGATTACAAAACCAAAAAAACTTTTGTTTTCAAGTGTAGTCGATTCATTTAAAAGCACAGATTTCAAGCCTAATGTGTATATATTTCTTAATCTTATGTCTGTGAAGCAAGTATTCGCTGACATTTCAGTGTGTTTGTTGATCACAAAAGCTGTCGTAAAAGCACATGTCTGATCCAAGCTTCTCCCCCAAAGAAACGTCAGTCTATAGTGATTAATGATTGGCTCATGCACTAGTAGGCAGGGCTTCATTCGCCATATTGACCATTACACTTTTCCTCATTCAAAATTATACGAGTGACACGTCTTGTGCATTCTAGAGTCTTTCATTATACTCACATGTAAGACAATTCAGTTTCACAGTTGTTATTCCAACAAAGGTATTACATTGCAAAATGTAAATGTTTTGGTAATTCTAAGCATTAACACAGTTTCACACAACATGCTGATCTTCACAAGCAGGCACCGGTTTAGCACATTCATCCATCTTTACTTAAATTAGATTCTGTTCTAATTACCATATGAAAAGTACAATAACCATGTCTCAGTGGAAACATCAAAGCATTTGTTAAAAGTGCTCAGACCTGAAGAACTGATTACCTTACTGCTTTGCACTGTAAATGAGGAGTGCGGGATAGGGGGTGGGGGCTGTTGTAGCTGTGTGGGCTCGGGGAGTTTGTGTAGGCAATCTGATTGAATGAGACGAGGGTGTATTTGGTACTCTGCATGGCTGCGTGTGAGCGTGTAGGAGTGACGGGGGTGTAATTGGCCCTTGTCACTCTAATTTTCTGTCCTTTCACCATTGTGATCATTGTCGGTGAGCGTGTTGCATTGGATCTACTACTACTCTGCTTTTTAAAACAGCAACAAAGAGATCTTTTCTTTTCTTCCTGCGCCATTTGGTGATGCTAGGCCAATTCAATAAATTTTTTTATGTACTTTACGTTCTTCCTTTTAACTGTACATAATTTAAATAAGCTTTTTATCATTAGATTTTTTTAATGGCCACATAAAACACATTTCAGTGTACGCTGTAAAACAGTGGTTGTGATTTAAATGATTAAAATAGCTACAGTAAAAATCTGAAACCTAAATTCTCTTTTTTATAACACTTGCATAACACTTAATTTTTTATGCTTTTTTTGTTCACATTACTATGGTTCTTCTCAGTTTTTGTTTTTATTTTATGTACTTTAGAGTTTATGGGCCCTATCATACACCCAGCGCAATAAGGCACAAGAAGTGTTTGGCACAATGTGTTGCTATTTTCAGACCAAAGCAACCGTAATTTTCACGTTTTGCACCACGTTGTTTAAATAGCAAATCCATTTGCGCGACTTTGTGGACTCATGGTTGTGCCGGTCTATAAAAGAGGTGTGTTATGGTGTATTTTTGGCACGTTGCTGTTAAGAGCAACTAAATAGACTGTGCAATTGACCAGCTGAAAGCTGGTCTAATGTGCAGCGTAGACATTTAAAATGAACACGTATACATTGTTTAATACACATGTACAGCAACACACAAATATCTTTACATATGAAAAAGAATTACAGGATTAAAATATTACAAAAATTATTATTGTCTACATAAATATAAAAACCACTGCCTCTTCATCTCGAGGGGCTTTTTTCCAATTTATTCATGACAACTTGCTTGTATAATGTTGTGATTATTATTATTATTAGTAGTAGTAGTATTTTTTATATGCATATTTATATTTGTTTTATTAAAAACAAGCTTAGATTTGTCCACCTGTCAGGTTTTGGACCATTTGGGGCATAGGTTTGGATATAACTCAGTTTTTTGACCACACTTCGTTATTATTTTTCATTTATTCATTGCTGGAAATTAGAACTGAATTTAGAAATAGTTTTGAAACAAATCTTTGTGCTTAACAAAGGAAATTAAATATGTAGGCTAATGGATGTCTTCAGTGGAGTGTGTACAACACCATTTCTTTATTCGCAAAAGAAAGAAAGAGAAAAGAGGCCAAATAGAGGAGGCTCATTCTTTATCCTCATGCTGCAGACGGTCTGTTTAACTGTTTTCTCTCTAGTGAAGCATTCAGTTTTTCCACTTACAAAGTCCGTCATTTAAATAACAAATGTGCCATGACCTCTTAAAGGGAATGGGAGATGAGACTCTTATTTCCAAAACACACCCTTAACTCATTTCAAGAGTTCACACTTAGCTGATAATAAAGCTTGTTTGGCATGCTGTCCCGGGAGAGAGCCCTGAGCTTGTAAGATCCTCGAGCCCTGGACTCCCTCCTATTTGCAGGGCAAGAGGGGAGTTTGAGCTCAGGTAGATCTCGATAAACTCCCCCGACTTATTCTGGTGGAAATTAATGACTGAGGAGAGGAGTGCTTTCTTAGAGCTTGACTATGGTATCAATTTTGTGTGTTCAATTTACTTAGGGTGTGTGTTATTTGGACTGTGGGAGGAAACCGGTGAAACCCGGGGAAAATTCATGCGAGCACGGGGAGAACAAGCAAAACTCCACACAGAAATGTCGTCTAATTTAGTAGGGACTTAAACCAGTGGCATTCTTGCTGTGAGGCAACAGTGCTAATCACTGGGCCGCCGTGTCGGCCATCTAAAAGGAGGGAAAGTAGAGGTGGGTAGGGGGGTTCCTTAAGACGAAGATATTGAGATAAGAAAAGTCTGGTTTTTTTTAGGGTGTTAGGAGTCATCTAATTGGATAATCAATCATAGATTAATGCAGGAACAGCTGAGAACAATCATAAGCACCTGATCCTCACAAAATTTGTTTATACATAAACTACACTTCAAGAGTTCACATTTAGCTGATGATTTATAATAAAGCTTGTTTGGCAAGCTGTCCAGGGAGAGAGCCCTGAGCTCGTAAGATTCCTCGAGCCCTGGGCTCCCTCCCATTTGCAGGGCGAGAGGGGAGTTTGAGCTCAGGTAGATCTCGAAAAATTCCCCAAAGAAGCCTTTTACGCTTGGGACAGCAGCTGCGTATTGAAGGAACCCCCCAAGAGGCATAGGTCTATGGTATATCCGGCTGCTGGATATAAATTGTGGAAGAAGTTAGAGTAGAGAAGCTCTTGCTAGAGCGAAGTTGGAAACAGACCGTGGGAGTCTGGGCAAGTGGTGTGGGAGGGGCTGGGAGTGACTCCTGCAGGACTCGAGACTCTGAGGGGACTCCTGCGGGAGTCAGAGCCGGGGTGGGCAGGGCTTCCACGGGAGTCAGGGAGTGCGGGAGAGGGGTGTGAGTTAGAGGGGGGTATGGAACTCCTGCGGGAGTTGAGCTAGGGGGACTCCGTGGGAGTCAGAGCTGTGTGAGTGAGGACCTATGCGGAAAGGAGGAAAGAATAGTGGATGACTCAACACTAGAAGAAAGAAAGAAAGCTAAGAATTGGGCGCTGAAGGAAGAAAATTTTGCGGAGAATCTTAACGCTGTGATAGATGGGAAGGGGGTGAAGAAGTATACGAAAACGTAGAGCTGGAAAATAGGGAGTAAAAGGTAGCAGAAGCACTCAAAGCTGTTAGGAAGTAAAAGAAGGGGGGGATAAGTGCCGGAAGGAAGATAGAAAGGGGGGCGGAGGATCTCAATGCCAGAAAGAAGAAAAGTGAAGTTGTGATGTTTTTTTTTTTCCTAGTGGCTGGACAGGGGAAGTGATTGACTCCTGCAGGAGTCGAAGCTCGGGGTAACTTCTGCGGGAGTTAGAGCTGCGGGGGCGTTACTCTTGCGGGAGTCTGAGAGAGGAAGGAGGCAGTGGAGACTCCTGCAAGAGGTGGCCATTGCGGGACTCCTGCGGGAGTCAAAGCTTGTTTTAGTCACTCCTGCGGGAGTCAGAGCTGGGGATTGAGGGCCTATTTGAAAAGAGAAAGAGTAGCGGAGGAACTCAACGCTAGAAAAAAGATAGAGTCACGGTAGAACTGGGCGCTGAAAAGAAAAGAAGCGGCAAGACTCACGCTGGAAAATAAGGGGTGGGAATATTGGAAAAAGGGAATAAGAAAGAGCGGAATTACTCAACGATGGAAAGTAGAAAATAAGAGGTGATTGAATGCCGGAAGGAAGATAGAAAGAGGGGCTGAGGATCTTAGGCCAGAAGGAAGTGAAAGATGAGGGGAGGTTCTAGTGGCTGGGGGGATGGGCTTGGCGGGACCTCTGCGGGGGTCGAAGCTCTGTGTGACTACTGCGGAAGTCAGAGTAGTGGTGAGCGGGAGTGAAAGGGAAGTGGAGTATGGCTCGCGCTTGAAAGGGGGAAGAAGAGAAATAAAAGGTAGCTAGGGTGCTACGTGGCAGAGTCATGCTCTAGCCCTTGAATGGCAGAGTCATGCTCGTGCCCTTGAATGGTAGAGTTGTGTTTGTGCCCTTGAAGTCTGGGTGCTTCATGGCAGAGTCATGCTCGTGCCCTTGAACTCTGGATGCTGCATGGCAGAGTCGTGCTCGTGCCCTTAAACTTTGGTAGTTGGATGTCAGCTGGAGAGGATCCGCTGGAGTCCTTGAATTGGTAATGGCTGAGGCGGATGTCGGAGGACTTCTTTTAAGTGTTTTTGGAACCAAAGCGTGTTACTGGATGGTTAGCGTCATCAGTAAAGGGGGGAGCAGTGGTTGGGCTCTTGGGCTCTCCTAATGTGTAAAAGCTAAGAGGGTCTGGAAAGGGTGTGTGGGGGAGGGGATGTCAAATATATGGATGTAATGCCCTTTCCACGTCTGGTCTGTTTTCCTTGTTCAACAAAGAATGAAAGTTTCTTTATTCTGCAAAGTCAGATCAGAGACAGTGGGGTTAATGGTGGGGTTGAAATAGGATGTTATTGTTAATTCTGAACTTCTTGGAAGCCAAAAAAGCTAGGGTACACAGTGTCAAGGGTGTGAGCTATGTGTGTGGATGCATTTGGACAGTATAAGGAGGGTAATGTGTTGTGTGGATCGGGGGGAGAGGGGCTTAACAATAACGGGTAAATACACTTCTGCAGGGCGTTTAAACTACTGTAGCATTGCTGGGGAGTGTGTCAGTAGTTGTATGTTAAATGGAAGTGTATGTGAGCTCGGGCAGAGCATCACTGCTGCGGCAGTGGTGCAAAAGGGGTAATTGAAGCTCAGCGGAGCTTCTCTGTTGTTGCAGAGGTGCAGTGGAAGTCATATTGAAGGGTTATGAGTGCTCCTGTAGAAATGTTAAGATACTGTCTGTAGCGATATGTAAAGATGAAGGTGAGTAAAGGCTCGGCTAGAGCGTCACTGCAGTTGCAGTGGTGCTATGGGTGGGTGTAGATCATTGGAGCATCTCTGCTGCTGCAGAAGTGCAGTGGGTTAGTATGGGGGCAATGTGCGCTCCCGCAGAGCATTTACTGCTGTATGAGTGCAGGGGAGTGTGACTATAGTGGTATTTGGAAATGTGAGTGAATATGAGCTCATTTAGAGCATTGCTGCTGCAGCAATTGAAACTTGGGGCAACCCCTAAATGGGTCTGAGCTAGAAATACATATGGGTGGAGGTCAGCTGGAGAGGATCAGCTGGGCTTTCCTGAGGTGGCATTGCTCTCCTGTTGTGTAAGCATGCTAAGAGGGTTAGGAATGGGTGTGTAGGGGGGAGATATCAAAATGTAAATAGAATGTCCTTGGTGAAATTGATTGGTTTGCTTTGCTTAATAACGAAAGATAGTGTTTCTTCATTCTGCAAAGTTAGATCAGTTATGGTAAGGTGGATTGTGGGACTGGAATGTGATGTTAGTTCGGAACATCTCAAAACTAAAAGGCTAGTGTTAATATGTCATCGAGGTGTGGGCTGGGTGAGTGGAAATATATCCTTTATGAAGAGTGTGTATTTGGAATGGATGTGGAGTGTAATAGGTTGGATGAGGTTCAGCCTCTTTAGCCATCTGTCAAGGTTTTCTGAAATGCGAAAAAAGAGAATCAGAAATGAAATCTTTAACAACACAGTACATGTACAGCAGACAAAAATTGTTTTAGCTTGTATCCATGCGAGGCGTCTTAATAAGGGCATGGGCAACTGTGGATGGAAGCGCTTTTTGTTAATGCATGGTATGATTGCTTGCATGGTCTAATAGCTTCGTTGCCGCAAAGTGCAAGGATAGTAGAGGTGGGCATTCGTCTCCCCGCAGGATGGCAGATGGATGGAGAGCTGAGGATATGGGGTGTGGCTTATCTGGTGGTCCTGGAAGTACCTCTTGAAGACTGAGTAGGTGAAGTTATAGTGAAATGGAGTTTTAACCCTTTAGTGATATAGAAATGTGTTTAAGATGTGAATGTATCTAACGCTGAGTCAATGGATGAAACATTATTCCATTGTCAGAAATGTCGTCCTTCTCCTATTCATAGCAGTCAAACGGGAAGTTTGTTTTTTTTGTCGTTTTTCTGACAGACTCGCCATTAAAAACTTACATATGACACGGTGTATGAAGATATGAGTCACTGGCCTATTACGATTGGACTTCTGTGCGCGATGCGTTTAATGTTTTTTAATAGCTGGGTAATAATCTTTTCAGAAGTTAAGTGGCTATCGGATGTGGCAGAGGTATTTTTATTTATTTATTTATTTAATTATTATAATTTTATTTTATTATAGTTTTTTTTTATATATCAACTGCCAACATAAAGCCCTGAACTTAAACAAAGTCACCACTTTGTGTGAATGTTAGTTATGGGCTTTACTTAAATACATTAATAAATAACATTAGGTTTGGAGTCATAATGTGATTAAAATCCCAAGCATATCTAGCCCAGTTCATTCACAAATTCAGAGTCCATTCTTAATCTGTCAAGAGAGAGGGCGGGACCATCTCAAGTTTTAGAGCTCAATGGATGGTGATGCTTCACTTTTCAGCTATTGGCTCAAAGAAGTGTCAATCAAAAGGCAGGCGGACTTTTTGACTAAAATCATTGTTGTTATGACTGGAGACACTACTGAGCACACTCCAGCGAGTGGTTTGGATGATAACAGTGCATTTAATGCATGTTTATCGACGTATGAATATGCTGTGGACTAATGTTTTGCGGATTGGATTGCCTGGACCCTTGCAGTCGAATTACTTAGGATGATATGGATCTGTGGACAGGCAGGATGTTTGGGAGGTGAGTTCTTTTGTATAACTTATTCTATTTGCTCTAGTCTCGTCTTTCAAAGATTTATAAAATGGTTAGTTTTTGTTGGAGAGTGGTTATTTTTCGGTGAGGCTTTCCTTTGGAGCGTGCTATATACGTTACCACTAGTGCACCGTTAGGAGAGCGGTATGGGTTCTGTTTCATTGCAATGGCGTGGATCGCCAATGTCTTGAGAGTTTAGGCTTTGATGTTGTTGAAGTTGTTGATGAAATTGTTGTTGGAGTTATAGTTGGAGATGCAGTAGCAGCTGGTGCGGAGTGGGGCGTTTTTCAAGACGAAGATATTGAGATAAGAAAACTCTGGCTATTTATAGTGAGTTAGGAGTCGTTTGATTGGATAATCGATCATAGGCTAATGCAGGAACAGCTGAGAACAATCATAAGCACGTGATTCTCTCAAAATCCTTAAAATAGCAAAAGTGGATTTGGACAGGCCCTTAATGCTTTTGGCCCTGCGCTTTAGACTTTGTGTCTAGATCGCTAAAATAGAGCCCAAAGTTACATCTAATTTTTATAACAAATTTTTTTCACATAAATTTTACTGTATATGCCATAAAGGTGTTTAGACGTTGTGTGAATGACACTGACTGCCTTCTATATATTAGTATGTTTCTCTGCTTGAGTGAAAAGTTGGCTGTCATGATGAGCATTGATTGATCATATAACTTTCTCATTCCCACATGCTTATGGTTGTTTTTGTCTCTGTAACAAAAGTATGATTTGTAGCAGTTAGATGATCTAAAACATGATAATTTAACAAAATATGGTAGTTTACTATAAAAAAAGAAAAATTTCTTTACAGTTTCTACCATTTAAAAAAAGTTACATTTTGGTAACCACAGCTGTCAGTTTTTTTTTTTTACTGTAAATTGAATGTTTTTATTTTTACACAGTGTATAAAAGGCTCTCAGGGCCAAAAGTGTTTAAAGGAAAGCATGAAATCTATAAATAAATATTAAATAAAAGTTCAAAGGGTGCATTTCTGCACTTGAACCCCATGGCTAGAACTGCTTGGGGCCCCAAAATCACTAAATTCGGCCCTGAGTATAATCACACACATATACTGTGTGTATATGTATAT
>CAIGQZ010034880.1:7640047-7662848 GCA_903798205.1 Danio tinwini
CATCTGTTATTGCTTGGATGGATGGTGGTTTCGCCTTGTGTTAACTACACTTGTGTGTGTGACCTTGTATTCATCATGTTGTAGAGACCAAATTTCTCCACAAGTTTAGCAATACCAGTAAATTTTGACCTTGTGGGGACTTTTTTGGTCCCCACGAGGAAAAAAAATGTATATATCACACGTAATATTTTGAACTGTTTGTGTGTCTTGGGTTTAGGGGTAGGGGAGAACAAACAGTCTGTACAGTATAAATATAATCATTGTGTCTATGGGAAGTCACTATAAAAATAGGTGAGAGGAGATAAAAACATGATAAAAACATGGTGAGAGGAGATAAGTCAAATATGCAATGTTCAGGCTTTATACATTGTAATTTTAGAAAGTAAGTTTACTTTAACGAGTTTAATGACAAGTTTCAACAGAAGTTAATGACATTTTACAGTAGACATAATTATATCACATACATGTATAAACGTATTGACCCTTAATTTGAATGTACTAAAGTTAGGAATTTAATATGAATTATAGTTATAAAAATATAATATTTTCATTTAATTTATTAATTATCCTTCGGCTTAGTCTTTGATTTATCAGTGGTCTCCACAGTGGAATGAACCCACACCAACACAAGGAGAACATACAAACTCTACACAGAAATGTCAACTGGTCCAACTGGGACTCGAACCAGCGGCCTTCTGGTAGGGAAGCGACAGTGCTAACCACTGAGCCAAAATGCCAAAGACCACATATACGCGTTTTGAGGTGTCTTCTTCTGATAACGCCAAAAAGAACTTAAATTACACTTTCAGTTTTGATCGTACAGATAAGAGCAACATATCAATCAAATCTGTTAGGTGTCAATCAAATCTGTTCTGCTGTCATTTATTGCACATCTAGAATCTTTGCTTGTGAGTTGAAATGTTTTGCGAGTTGAAAAATTTGCAGCTCAATGGGCGGTATCTTCCCTCTGGGATGAAAGACCTTATTCTATTGGTCAATCTTGATTGACGTCACAGGTTGGCCATGCCCATTACATTTTCGCGTGATTGGACTGGACTCCCTTTAGTGACAAGAGTGAGCAATGGAGAGCAACAGTTTTTTTATTTTTTTTTTGAGGCAAGTTAATTGAAATGGTATAATAAGGTATAATAACATATTACCATCCACATTTCCCATCTGATAATGTAACGACTGCTAGTATTAAACTCTGTGTAGTCAGTGATATTGATGAATACTGTCGATTAACTAACATTAGCTGTTGGCCATCAGAACTGTACAGCTGCAAAGGGCTACGCAAGGTCAGTGTATTTTGGAAAATAGACATTGTACCAGTAAAATACATCAGTTTTCAACTCGCAAGCAAAGATTTTAGATCTGCAAAAAATGATAGAACCGAAAACAAAATGAATGAGCACAAAATGATAAATATTGTGGTAACTGCATAAAATAGCAATAGTTTATGTTTTGCAGTGCAAATTTGTTTTATTATAATTTTTTTAATCTTTTAATTTTTATTTACAATCATTTATTTACCTCATTTTGGTCAAAAACAAATGTCTGTTTGAATAATAAAGACACAAAATTGAATTACTATGTACCTAATTTTTCCCTAAAACTAATCATTTTTGATTGAGTAATAACAAAATAAATCTAACTCCATACAAACCCCACCCCTAAACCCAACCATCATTTGAGGATGAGCAATATGTACTAAATTGTACAAATGAGATCGTACAAATTCATACGAATTAACCACTAAATCAAAAAGGTATGAATTGTCATGAGATTGTGCTGAATTATCACAATAATTTGTGCTTTATAACAAACAGCCAATATGCAATGCTAATAACCAACTGAGAATTTGTCGTAATAATAATGCTGCCACATTAAGAATAGGGACCGTAATGTGGACTGTTACCACTGCTATTAAAATGCAATGAATTATCTCTAAATATTACATTCAGCTCAAAGCTGAATATTTTGAAATGCACATGTAATAAGTAAGAATCCTGGGTATATATATTAAAATGTCTTAAATAAAACTAAGCTAAATTTTAAATTAGGCCTAAAGAAAGAGTTTCTATACATTCCAACAGTGCCGCTGGTGAAGGCTACATCTTTTCATAAAATTGTAAGTGATTTTTTTTTTCAGAGCCTTCATTTGAGTGCTGGAACTTAATGGAATGCTGAACGTTTTGTTCATCGACATTCCTGCACATTTCCTGCTAAAGCAACCAGTAAACAACAAACCTCAGCACATGTGTCCCAGCATATTCACTCTAATCATGCATGAACAATGCAAATCAGCTCATCAAATTCCTCCAAGATCAGAAGATCTGCACTCCGTGGACCTGAAGAATTTTACTGGACAAAATGTGATCATTAAACTGAAAATCAGCTCAGAAAAATACTGCAATGGGGTTAGACCATGGGTGGCACGGTGGCTCAGTGTTTAGCACTGTCGCCTCACAGCAAGAAGGTCGCTGGTTCGAGTCCCGACTGGGCCAGTTGGCATTTCTGTGTGAAGTCTGTATGTTCTCCCTGTGTTGGCATTGAAAATTGTGAATTGAATAAACTAAATTGGCCGTAATGTATGAGTGTGTGTGTGTGTGTGTGTGTGTGTGTGAATGAGTGTTTCCCAGTACTGGGTTGTGGCTGAAAGGGTATCTGCTGCATAAAACATATGCTGGAATAGTTGGTGGTTCATTCCGCTGTGGTGACCTCTGAAGTAGAGACTAAGCCGAAGGAAAATGAATGAATGACTGATAGAATGGTTAGACAATGTTGAAGGGACAAATGTATGTACATAGATGTACGCAACATTTATGTACACAACTCCAGTTGCATGTTTGCTTTGCACTCCGTTACCATGGAAAGAATAAGAGATCCGCTTTAAACAATTCTTCTACACTGAAATAACATATACGTTGAACGAAAACAATTACTGTGTTTTGTTAGGTTCAACCTTTAACATTTAATTTAATCTCAGTCAAAAATATTTATTGTAGTTAAGAAAAAATATTCATTCATTCATTCATTCATTCATTCATTCATTCATTCATTTTCTTTTCGGCTTAATCCCTTTATTAATGTGGGGTCGCCACAGCGGAATGAACCGCTAACTTATCCAGCATATGTTTTACGCATGGGATGCCCTTCCAGCTGCAACCCATCACTGGGAAACACCCATACAGCACTACCTACTGTGCCACCGCGTCTCCCTAAGAAGAAATATACTCACACAAAGTAAAAAAATATGGAATGGAATATTTATCCTTTTATCCTTAGATCAAAGTACAGTTTTCCTTTAAACCAACCTAAAACAATTACTGTGATAGATAAATTTATTTATTTCCCCTCAAATGGTTAAAACAGAAAAATGTAATTTAATATTAATCAAAATATTTATTTTGCCCGAGGAAAAAAAATACATTCACTCAAAGGTAAAACTGTAGACAACGATTTAATTGAAATACTTTGGATCAACTTAAAATATAATCCAAGTAAAATTGTAATTTGGATTAAACTATAATAAATATGTATAATGCTATTGCTAGTTATTTTATTCTCAATAATGAGATAAACTATCTGCTGGTGGCTTCAATATGGCTTAAAAATGGTGTTTGTTTTTTGTGTGTGCTTTAAGACAAAATGAATAAAGCAGTTTTTTAAACCAGGGACCATATATTTTCACTTACAGTAATCCAATATAAATATGTATTTTGATTGAAAGACACACACTGTAAAAAAAATCCTGGTTGCCTTACATTTTTAAGCTAAATCAAATGAACCTTATGAGTCCATTGAACTTATATTATGCTAAACTGACTTAAAACCACTTGTGTAACATAAAATTAAGTTAGAACATGATTAACTTAGTTTTTATAAGTTACAATGACCTAAAACATATACTGTCAGGACTAATTGATCATATAATTTTTTACAGTGCAGTAGTTTGATATTTTTGGTTCACAGTCCACAGGTTATGTCAACTATACAAATCATTCTATCTGCTTATCTAATGCACCTGATGTCATCTTTTTGAAGGGGATGGACCTGCTGAAACATCTCTCTGTGCTCCAAGCATGTTTCAACTTGCGTATTTCAACTACTACTAGGAAAGAAAATGATAAGTGAGTGAAACTGTGGGAAAAGGGTCAGCTTTTTTTTAAGTCTTGACAGTTGCAAGCTTAATCTAGTCAGACGTCTCGCCACATCTTCACAATGGCACACATCCCACCATCTATTGTTCAGCAAACTCTTTGGCCAAACCCATTGGGCAAAACCTTGGATATACATGTAGTCAACATTAACTGATAGCCTGCTGTAACATGAAGCTCAAGATGCTTATGGAAATGCTGTTGCTCATTATTTTGGATGCTCATTATTTTTGATGTACTTCATTTGGCCCAAATATAGAAGTTAGAAAGCTGCTAAAACAAAATGATCAACCCTCTTGTGAAATCACATTTCCCAAATGATGTTTACAGAGCAAAGACATTTTTCACAGTATTCCCTATTTCAATTTTTTGTAATTATTATCATCAGAAGCCAGTCAAAAAAAAAAAATGCTAATTTATTCTAACGATCAACCAATGATGTCATAAAGACCGCCTTCTGATGATTGACAGACACCCTCTCATTAGCATGTTGAGTGGAGGAAAAGTAAATACGTAACTACTTTCAAAAATAAATAAATGTTTGAAAGGGGGAAGAAAAAACTTTCAGTTTAGCATTTTCTTATATCCCCAACATTTGAATAATTTACTAATTACTTACCTGCCCACACTATTAATTATTTATATATTTATTTATGATGGTATTTGTGAATTCTTTATACACATTTATTTATTTGCTGTAAAACCCAAAACGTTAAGGTAACTCAAATCGTTTGAGGAAACCGATTGCAACAACCTATATAAGTAAAAAATTAATCCTAACACGTAATGTGAACTTAATCCATTTAAGTAAAAGAAGCAATTTGAGCACAGTAAAACCCAATAAGTTAAGGCAGCTCAAACCGTTTGAGGAAACCGATTGCTACAAACCATTTGAGTTAAAAACTAATCTATATGAGTACTGCCCTTACTCCATTTAAGTTGACGTAATGAGGTATTTAATTAACTCATAACCTTCAACACTGAGTTCAAAACTCTTTTCAAATGAGTAGAATTAACTTTCAGTCAATTTTGAGTTAACTACACTCATTTCATTTGATAAAGTTGACTGTTGGGTTTTACAGTGCATATTTATTTATTGCTTTATTTATGCAGGAATTTATGGATTTATTTACTCATTTATATATTTGGGATTTTATTTTTTGTTTGTTTTTGCAGGTTTTGTCCTACATAAAATTCAACGAATAGCATTTTAAAAACAGCTACAACATCATTTACTGTCATCATGGCAAAGACAAAAGAAGTTAATTATTTAAATTACATATTATAACTATTATATTTTTTTAAATTGTTGATTTTTTTAAGTTGTTTCTATTAAACAGCACTTGAAAGTTTCACAGAAGGGCTAATAATGTTGTCTGTAATTGTATATGTAAATCAATTAATTCATTTAGAAACATAAATCACACTTACCGTATGATGTCTTCTGTGGTGTGTTTTTAATTGATTTTATATGTATTAATTCATTATGATATATTTTGTGGGTGTAAATTATGGCTCCTTAAAGAACAGTATTTGCATATCTCTTTTTAAATGTATATGAGCTGTTTTCTAAAACAGAACAGAACCTTTTTAGGTTAATCGTTTGTTACTTCAACAACAATAAACAAAACATTTGTATTTGTGTTGTCAGTTTAAACTCCTGGTAAATGGTTATGAGCACACACAAGATGGTGTGTCGCGAGTATTAAATTAAGTTAGCGATGTATCAGCTATCAAATACACACATGGTTATGTCAAAAGTTCACATCATTTTGGTCATGTCTGTACATGTAAACAGATGGGGATGAAATTGCATGTGTTTCAGTATTTTCTTACATACCAGCAGGTGCAGCCATTAGAAGCTATTGTCTCGAGACATTCAGTTTCATCCATTTAAATAGAGGGCGACACATTGGCTCAGTGGTTAACACTGTCACCTCACAGCAAGAAGGTTGCTTGTTTGAGTCCCGGCTAGGTCAGTTGGCATAACTGTGTGGAGTTTGCACGTTTTCCCCATGTTCACAAGGGTTTCCTCCGGGTGCTCGAGTTTTCCCTACAGTCCAAAGACATGTGGTAGAGGTGAATTGAATAAGCTAAATTGGCCGTAGGGTACTGTATGTGTGTGGATAAGTGTGTATGGATGTTTCCCAGTACTGGGTTGCAGCTGGAAGGGCATCCACTGTGTAAATTATATGCTGGATAAGTTGGCGGTTCATTCCGCTGTGGCGACCTCTGATGAAAAGGGCCTAAACTGAAGGAAAATGAATTAATGAATTCATTTCCATAGACTTTTAGTCATAAAAAATGCTTGTTATGCTGCAAACTGGTATTTTTTTGTTGTATGTGGTGTCATAAACACACTTGTTTGTAGAGCAAGTAGTTTGACTGTTTATTGATGTTTGTTATTCCAAGTCATTTACCCCATAGATAAATAAACCAGAAGTCCTAAAACAATCAAAGAAAAGAAATGACTTCCGTATTGCAAGATTAGGTCAATATTAGATCCATGAAAACTCAACAAGGTTTTGCTCATGCTTTGGGCAGGAATTATTTAAATGCTGGATAATGTACAGTAACATGAGCTCTCCTGGATGAAAACTCAGAACTACAATTGAAGTGTTTCAGGAAATTCAGAAACAGTGACGTATGTATGTGACAATGTATTTTACGCCTGTATTTTTAGTAGGTGAGGCAACTTATTATTCAGCTGATCGGCCAATCATCTTTGACCACTGAGAAGAAGAATCATTTAAAGTGATAGTTCATCCAAAAACTGCCAAAAATACATCTTTGTGCAGAACACAAATTAATATACAATATTTTATATTAAGGCCCAATCCCAATTCTACCCCTTAGCCCTTCCCCTTACCCCTACCCCTCGTGTTGCGTGTTCATGTGAAGGGGTAGGGGTGTCCCAATTCTCTTTAGTTTGAAGGCGTAGGGCTAAGGGGAAGGGGTATACACCCCTTCGAACGAAGATTTTTCAGAACCACACTTGTTACCAAGGGGTAAGAAAATTTCCCAGAATGCACCAGCTACATCGACAGTTTTGCTGCACCCGGAAGTAAGGAGAGCCACAAATTAGTATTTTTTGTCATTATTACAAATTTTTACAACAAACACGTTTTTATATATTCATAACCACATTAGTGTTTTACAGTCATGCTTTAAAAAAAAAAAAAACGATATATTTCGCGATCTATAATTCCTTATAATAACTCCTGTACAGCAGTCCCACAACATTCTGACACTCGACGACACTCGAATACCCTGTCAGAAAAGTCTAGTGGCTGAGAATGAGCGCTTTACAGCGTCTGTTATAATGTTAATGTTGTTTTTGGTGTGTTTATAGTTGAATATGGCCACTGTGTAAATGCACTGTATAGTTACGATCTTATTGCCTCATTAGATCATTGATAACATAATATATGCCTTTAGTGATTTCCTGAAGATAAATACCAAAAAAACAATACAAAAATAGAATTGGGATTGGACTTAAATCTGAGAGCTCATCCTCCATATACATCAATGATCCTGTCTTGTTTAAAGGTTCAAGACACCCTGGAGTACTTTTCTTGAAATTTTAACAGATTTGTGTGTGTTGAGTATCAGTTAAGACAACGTTAGCACCTGCCAGCTTTAATTGTGGGGAAAACTGGATAATTTGTCACTTTTGCCAGCTAATTTCATCTTGCAGGTTTAAAATAATTTTGGGGGCGAGATCAAAATCAGTGACGTTGTGTGAATCTGTTTGTATGGTGATGACGTGTTGGTTTCTCGTTATTATTCATAGCTGAGTTTTCTTATCCTATAAGAAGACCCTGCTTATTAATTATTCACGAGAGCACGTGCTTTCCAAAGGCAAAGCAGACCTGCCAAGCTGTGAGACCTAATGACTGGGTGAGACTGGGTGAGACGCACGACATGCAGTATTTAGTCGTTAAAGCCATGAAGCCTTGTATGTGTTTGTTTCCATGATCCACAGAGTTTGTTGCTTGGCTTTCTCCACGATACCGTCAGGGCCACGGATACAGCCAACCTGTTTGTGTACAGCAAGCATTTTTGTTGGGAGAGCTGTACGAGAATTGCAGAATGGCAGACTTTGTCTTTTATCAATTAATACCATTTAGACACAATGCCTATATCCGTGCTGCTGTGTTCGCTTATGTTTAAAATTTTCTGGACAACCGGCAGGGCTAATAATTGGAACAGACAGGGCAAGAGACCTGCTGCACTGCTATCCACTGTGTCTGCATTCAGACCTGGGGATTGAGGAGGAGAGAAGTCCTCCTTATTTATAGTGTTTACATGATTATCCTTATAATGATATAGCAAATTGTGGTTATGTGTATATAAAATTACCAATAACAAATGTAGCAGGGCATTAAATCACTGTTTTTTTCTTTGCATTTTAACTTTGCTCCCCTTTTTCCCCCCTGCTCTGCTGGCCATGGCTACTTCTCCCTCTGCTCGCAGTGCTCCGCGCCCATAATAAAGCAATAAGAATACTTTTGTGCGCACATCAAAAAAAAAAATATATAAATAAAAAATGTATTTATTCAACAGTTTCTTCTCCTCAGTGCCAGTATAGGGTGCACATTCATGAGTTTGCTCTCAGATTGACTCTAAAATAACTTAATTTGCATTTCAAAGATGAATGAAGCTCTCTTTTTAGATCGAAATACGTTTATAATAATTAATATCATAATTTTCACTCTTACGTAAACTAAAACTTTAACTATTGGTGCCACAAGGATTAAAAACTAAAATTGAATTTTTATTTATTTTTTTATTTATTTATCTCATTTTTCTGACAGTTAACAAACAAAAGTAAAAGAGAAAATACAAATTACAAATAAATTTTTTTAATATATAACAGTACAAAATTGTATTAAAATAAAAATAAACCACACTATAAACCGCATATTGTGCAACACGCAGTATGTGATGTGCAAAAACAATATACAATGTGCATTCATTTTACAAATGAAGCATATAAACAGGTCAGTACTGAAAGTTTGGGTTGACAACATGGTGTATTAAGTAAAATAAATAATGATAATAAAAGAAAAAAGAAAATAAAATGTAAAAGACAGAGAGAAAAGTGAAAATATATTAAACTGAATAGGCTGGGGGTGGCACATGGTTTTACGTAAGAGTATGCTTGTGCTATTTCAGCACTAGTACTCATCTAAAAGGTACAGAATAAAAGTGCAAGATACGCAACTATCATTCTACAGTAACCACTTCAAGTTTCAGAGATTTAACATGCTCCAAGAATGGCAACCAAATGTTAGAAAATTTGATCACTGAACCTCAATAAAATGGAATTCTGTACTGGCAGCAGAGGTACACAACATACAACAGTAAATAATACAAATGAACTAGTATTACAACACAAAAATTCTATCATACATGACTATAATAAAACATTCGATCTCACTTATTTATCCAGCTCAAATTTCATTGTATGGCTTATTTCATCTTTGTATGACAGGATCAAAAATTAACTAAAATTATTTAAAATAGGGATGCTCATAATAACCGATTAACCAAAAGGGTGCGATTTTAACTGATTATTGGTATCAGTTAAATTATTAAAAAATATGATTATAGACATTTTTAAAGTTTGGCTGCATAAGGAGTTGATTACAGCAATATGCATTTTTTTGCATTGAGAGGGGCGTCTTCTGAATGGTTTACTAACGACCGTGAGCATTTTGCAGCCCCCTACGCGCTTCGCATTTTTGCTGTTGTGCGGTGTGCTCAAAAAACTCACCTCTGAGCAGAAAAAGCGTGTTACGTCATCCGTGTCTTTTTCATTCTTCAATCAATTGAAAGCAGAGGGGTTTTCATTGATTATATGCATATTTTACGTGGAGCGATTTGAGGTATTTCAAATTTTCATTTGACGGAAAAAAAACATATGATAGGACAAACATCATATGCCGGTTCTTAAAAAAGGATTCAGTCAGTGTATTTGTTTTGTAATCTAAACTTGTCATTTAAGCAAGAAATATCTAGGGCAGGGCTATTTATTTGATTATTTTTATTTAGTTTATTTATTCAGTTTTTCTATGCTGTTGGAAACACTGCAGGGCGTGAAGATGCTCTGTTGTTCTGAAGTCCTTTATGCTGGTGTTCACGTTAACATAAATCAGTGTTTTAAAATGTGTTTAAAATAGACAAGTCAATTTTTTTTTATTAAATAATAATTTAATATTAATCTGACCAGTTAACCGTTAATATTCGGTTAATGAACGTTCATGTTTTGAGTCAAAAGCATATCTGCCTCATAAATGCATGTTATTTAATCAAGCTCACTGTGAAAGACCTGTAAAAGTTTATATAATCTTGTCTTACTGTTTATTTTTGTCTTGTGTTCCCGCCAACCACCATGTTTGCATACTGATGTTCATGTCTATATTTTATTGCTCTCAATTCGTTCAGTTCTTTCTCTCATTTTATTTTGCTGCCAGATTTTCCTTCTTTGTTTGGTTTGGTTGTTGCTCTCATTTCATCCCTTGACATGTTTTAAAGTAGGCATGAGTTAAGGTTGTCCCTAATTCCACTATTATGACGTACATTAACTTGAAACGGTTTCTGAAATGATTATAAAATGTAGGGCGGTGGATGATTTTGTCCTTTGGGAACCAATTGGATCATTGGAAAATGGGTGTTGCTAACAGGAGGAAGTTTGACAAATAGATGAAAGCAGGGCAGAATTGCGACACACACTTTTTACAAAATAACGAAGTGCACAGATACATCATTTATAATAAGCGCTACTAAAAATAAGAAGAGTAAATATTGACTTCATGGCCAATTCTTGTATTTATCATCAGTATAGCTTTCAAATACTAAAGTTGTTGGCAAATGAACTGTGGTCAGCAGTATACTGTGTATCTTAAGTTTTCAAACAATTGAACAATTCACAGAAACAACACAGTCAGTTCGCTGATGTCCTAAAAAACACAACCTTTCTGCTGACCTCAAGGATATATCCGACATGAAAGGGCAGGGATAGAGCGTGTCATACGGGCTCACGCTATACCCTCACCCTCGCACTGTGTTTGCACTGTAAACACACAAGACAGCCTGATAACATCTTCCTAAATAGTTTCTCCAAAACACCACAGCTTATCCCAGCAACCTTCACCACTGCTCTGTTTATTGGGAAAATGCCAAAAAAAAAACGGTTAGTTGTTTGGGCATGTCAATTTCGTGGAGTTTCTTAAGTACTTGCTGTATTTTATTTACTCAACATCTCACTTCTGTCTTGAGGCAGTAACTGGTCAAATGAAGCTCAGTGTAGAGGTGAACAGCCGTTACTGTAAGCAAATAGGATGTGGCTTGGATGTAATGAATATCAGAACTGAACACTCCACCAGTCAATATAAGATACTTGCTGTCAGGATGAGTCCCGGCAAGCCTAAGAGGGGGTCTTTATTTGCATTTTATTACCCTGAACATCCTGGTGCTCTTGCTGAGACTTATGACTGGAGCTGGATGGCAAATAACTGCCAGCACTAGACGTGAGCAGAGCGAACACAAACAGAAGGGAATCACACACCACGTCCTGACGGAACTGCAAATAGATTTAAGCTAATTTATGATCGTCCCTTTTGGAAATAAGTTAATTAATATAATTTCAGAGTTAACTGAATGTATGCACAGTATATATTTAATTACTTCTGTACTGTACATATAGGGCAGCAAGGTAGCGAAGTGGTTAGAATGGTAATTGGTGGTTTATTCCACTGTGGCAACCACTGATAAAGCAGGGAATGAGCTGAAGGAAAGTGAGAGAGTGAGTGTACTTTTGTTACATACATACACTCACAGGCCACTTTATTAGGTACAACTGTCCAACTGCTCGTTAGGTCAAATTTCTAATCAGCCAATCACATGGCAGCAACTTAATGCATTTAGGAATGTGGAGATGACCAAGATGATCTGCTGCAGTTCAAACCGAGCATCAGAATGGGGAAGAAAAATTATTTAAGTGATTTAAGTGACACAAACATCTCTAGGGTTTACAGAGAATGGGTCGAAGAAGAAAAAATATGCAGTGAGCGGCAGTTCTGTGGGTGCAAATGTCTTGTTGATGCCAAAGGTAAGAGGAGAATGGCCAGACTGGTTCAAGCTGATAGAAAGGCAACAGTTAATCAAATAACCACTCGTTACAACCGATGCAGAAGAGCATCTCTGAACACACAACACGTTGAACCTTGAGGCGGATGGGCTACAGCAGAAGACCACACCGGGTGCCACTCCTGTCAGCTAAGAACAGGAAACTAAGGCTACAATTCATAAAAACAACATTGTCTGGTCTGATGAGTCTTGATTTTTGCTGTGACATTCAGATGGTAGGGTCAGAATTTGACTTCAACAACATGAAAGCATGGATCCATCCTGCCTTGTATCAATGGTTCAGGCTGGTGGTGGTATAATTGTGTGGGGGATATTTTCTTGGCACACTTTGGGCCTATTAGTACTAATTGAGCATCATGTCAATGCCACAGCCTACCTGAGTATTGTTGCTGACCATGTCCATCTCTTTATGACCACAGTGCACCCATCTTCTGATGGCTTCTTCCAGCTGGATATGTCATATGTCATGCGCCATGTCATAAAGTGCAAATCATCTCAGACTGCTTTCTTGAACATGACAATGAGTTCACTGTACTTAAATGGTCTCCACAATCATCAGATCTCAATCCAGTAGAGCACCTTTGGGATGTTGTGGAACGAGAGATTCGCATCATGGATGTGCAGCCGACAAATCTGCAGCCATTGCATGATGCTATCATGTCAATATGGACCAAAATCTCTGAGGAATATTTCCAGTACCTTGCTAAATCTATGCCACAAAGAATTAAGGCAGTTCTGAAGGCAAAAGTGGGTCCAATCCGGTACTAGTAAGGTGTACCTATAAAATTGGCAGGTAAGTGTGTGTATAACTATATATATATTGTTGGTACCAGATGGGCTGGTCTGAGTATTTCAGAAACTGCTGATCTATTGGAATTTTTATGCACAACCACAGGGTTTTCAGACAATAATATGAAAAAGAGAAAGTATAAATTTGGGCACTTATAATGACTTTTTTAATAATAATTATACATAGTTCAGTTACTTAATTATTGAAGACAGCAAGTTTACACAGTTTTTTAAGTAAAGTCAACTAATCGCTTTTTACAGTGCAGATCTCAGACCAGTAGATCTCATTCTTTCTTGAGTCCATTTTAAACCAAATATAAAACTAAACCATACATTCCCTGATATTTTGACCTCTACTGTCCTCGTTTTCACTACAGTAATACATATGTTTTTGTTGAACTTTACATCATCAGTTTGCCAGACATGCAAATGAACTCATTAGTCATCCAGGACTGATGGAAGTTTATTCTGGCAGTGGCTGGAGTCTGTTAATACTGTACTTTCAGCGCATTTTTATTTTGATGTTCCCTTTGAGATATTCTGTTGACTATAAGTAACTTTGTAGCTACATGTAAACTAACGCTTAGAGGGTTACAATCAGAGAAAATGTACTTATAGTCAACACAATGTTTAAAGGTGATGAAATATCAAAATGAAGGATCTATTTCCTTGTCAAGGATTTTAAATACAGTGTGAAACAGCTTTGTCCATGTTTTACAGCCTTCATGTAGTTCATAGTGTAGGTTATACAGGTTTTAAAAAAATATATATTTGGCAAAAAGTGTTTGATACGAATATCAAAGTTATATAGATAAACTTTATATTAAAAAAGTAAAAAATTAATAAAAACTGATTTTGCTCCAGGCTTTTAAGGAATTACTTTGAATGCATAGTTTTGTAGGGTGTTCTTCAATGGGTGTTGGTTGGGTTGTTTTGCTATGAGCAAGAGAATAAATCTCTATTAAGTTAGTTTCATGTGTGCAATCACGTCTCATTTCTGATTTCAAACATGGTTTTAAAATACTAAACATTGCTTTTAATGAATTTGTACAGTTTCATTCATACAATCTGCTTGTGCAGTTTAGGGCTGGGGTTTGGGTGGACATTCATACTTGTTATTAAAAAAAACACAGTATATGCTTCTGTATGATTCAAAATGTATAAATTATTAATTAATAAGTGGTTGCATTTTCCTTCAAGTTCAAGTTGAAATGTCCTTTCATCTATTGATGCATCAAGTTTGCACTCAATCTCAATTTCATGTGAGATCTAAAACTTAATTGTCGATTATGTCCAATCCAACATACAGTATGACTTATTTCAGAATTGTGGACACCAGTTGGGGGAACGTTATTTTTGAAAGAAATGCATTACAATATTGAGTTACTCCCCCAAAAAAAGTAACTAGTTGTGTTACTTAGTTACTTTTTATGATAAGTAATGTGTTACGTTACTCTTGAGTTACTTTTGCATTACTTTTTATTACCTGTCTGAGGCTTGATCTCTTTCAGAACTTTTTTTTTTTCTTCTTTCTTTTTTAAATAGAAGAGCTCCACAATTAACAACAAACTGTATAACATAAACCTACATTTACCTTTAAAAATCTATTTTAGGATAATGTTATCTGAGAACTTCCTGGCCCCAGAGCTCTACATGCCATATATACAGATTAATAAAAATTTTAAGCAATGTGTTTGCTACTTTTGTACTATTTGTCTTAAGTAAAATCACTGTCCATTGAGATAAAAAGTAACTCAAATATTATCACTTATTGTTTAAAAGTAATGCATTACTTTACTGGTTACTTAGAAAAGTAATATTATGTAACTCGCGTTACTTGTAATGCATTACTACCAACACTGGTGGACACATTTCAAGAATTTTCTATTCATTTTCTTAAAACTGAAGCAATGTTCAACAAATTAATAACGTAGACTAGTTTGAATCAATTATTAATTTAACGTAATGCAAAATAATTAAATGTGACAGACTATTTGATTCTGTTACTAACTGTTGTTGAGCCTACAGTGAAACTTGTTATTTGACAACAACAATGTTGACTTATCCATTATTTTGTGCTTTTAGCTCAAGATGTTAACCTCAAACCAGACACCACATGGCATGTTTAAAACAGAATTTTGTGTTTTCATTATAGTATTGTTTTTTAAAATTGAATGAGAATTTTGCAGAAATAACAGGGTTGACATATAATTAATCTACAATGGGTGTATCCAAAACATTTTGTACAAATTAATGAAAAAAGAAGAAACGACATGCCTCAATGACTTCCAGAGTTTCCCATCAGAGAAAGTGACATCACACAAGTCACATGCTTTTTCTGTCAGTGCTTTCAAGATTGTTATGCCTTTTTATATCTGATGTAACAGAGTTGACCAGAATGTGGGACAGAAACATGTATTTTAATTATTAAAATGGCAAATAATACAAAAAAAAATATGTTTCATAAAGATGTTTACTTTAAATTAGTAATTTCTAAAAGATGAAAATGAAACCTAATTGTTTGATGATATGTGTATAGTGCATGTGTTAATTAACATTTTCAAGACACAATAACCCTAAATAAAAATAGAATTTTAGATTTAACTTGATTTAATTTATTGTGTTATTATTCAAAACAGCTTAATTTACTGTAATTAAAAAGGGTTCATCCAGGAGATGCAATTCTAGAATTGCTCATACACTGTTGAAAAGATTGGCAGAAGTCAAAGACTGTCACAAATTCATTAATATGTTTAAGTGTTCAAGTTTTATTAGGTTTAATATAATTGTATGTAAATTAATTTGAATGTTTTCCCATTTTAATGCTTTCCCAGTTTTGGAAACCCTGGTGAAATATAATGTTAAATGCCTTTCATAATATTTCACTAAAGGAATATGTTTTATTTCATTCTCTTTGTTTCCATTAAACATATATAATCCCATTCAACTCCATGTTAGTCACAAGTAATCTAAAAGTAATCCAAAAAATTTAATCTACAAGGATTTATTACAGTACATTATTGACTACAATTTTCATAACATAATTTGTTGCAATAGGCTACAACTGATGAATAAGCAACCCAGCAAACACGATTACTTTATGTATTCTGTCCGTAAACATTTTTAGAATCTAAACACACCAGCTTCAACCATATATTTTAGCAACAAAAACTTAATTTACCAGCAATCATTGAATAATAACCAATCTACATGCGGATAATGAGTTCCTGCTGTCAGCACACATCCAAAGCCATGGCAGCAAATATAAACAGTGTGCCTGTTCAAGCAGAGGTCTCAGCATTAGGGTAAATAAACAGTGCTGCAGGACTCAGAACAGTTTAAACTGAAAACTCACTGATAGCATCTCTAAAGCCTTCTCCCACTAAGGAGAGCTGCTGTTTATTTTCTCATACCTGTAACTTTTTAGATATTATCTCCACTTAACACACTCGTCCAGTATAAGAAAGAGCTCTAAGCTCTTAAAGGGATATTAGCTATTAATTTAAGTGAAAGGATATCATAGTAGAAACTGAATGGGGTTGGAGTTTCATGAAGTTGGCTGATTTGCATTATAATAAAACAGGTAAATGTCTTGGGAGTTTGTGAACTACAAGCAATATGTAAATCTTAGTTTTGTAGCTCAATCAATTCAAACGGCATGCAAATAAACACAAAGAGATTAGCTGTAAACAACAACAAGCATCTTATTCTGAATATTGCTGTTTTTGCATTTTATTTCGCATGTGTTTTGCATTTTCGTTTTACAAAATTGGCCGCTTAACTGTCACCCCAAAATTGAAATTCACACTTGAAAATTACAGGTGATATATGCATATTATATAGTTTCTTGTCAAGATAAGTTCAGGTTTAGAAATGATTATTATTATTTACTATCACTTATTATTTATTATTTAATTTACTAAATGATGTCCTGATTGAGACAGTGACACACTTAATTTGTATTTATATAATTATAATATATATATATACCTACGTATATATCTGTTACTATATGTCTATATAGATATATATATATATATATATATATATATATATACTGGTATTAAAGCCATTTTGTTCAGTTAAGAAGAACTAATGTTGGGCTTTGGTTTGGTGTGGGTGTTAACGGCGCTTTAAATTGGGCCTGTCCTAATATGCTAAATGAATGCTGTATTGGCAACACCTAATATTGTTATGCACACAAATCAGCAGAAACTGAAGACATGGAAATGCATATGGATTACAACATGAAAACTAATTTTACAGCCAAGTAACAGATGTCATTGTTCAAAATAATCTTGCTCTCAGCAGTGTATTGGGATACACAGTTTATGTTCAATTCTAATTACATCTCATACTTTCCATACACTCTCAGAAATAAAGGTACACAAGCAGTCACTGGGGTGGTACCTTTTTAAAAGGTACAAATTTGTACCTAAAAGGTCCATATTAATACCTCAAGGGTACATATTAGTACCTAAAAAGTACAAAAGTGTTCCTCTTAAAATTTGTAGGTACTAATATATACTTTTGAGGTACCAATATGGACCCTTCAAGTACAAATGTGTATCTTTTGAAAAGGTACCACCCCAGTGACAGCTCTCGTACCTTTGTTTCTGAGAGAGTTGTATGTTTATCTTCACCACCATTTTCAGGAACAGTTGAAACATTTGTATAATTTTATAAATCATAGGTGATTTTTGTTTTTAATGCAAATGGTGTCTTTATGCTGATTTTGTTTTTATAAACTGTACGATGATTTAAACTTGTTTTATTTTATCTCTTGTTTAGTATCTGTTAAAGGTTTTGGGTAAATTGGGAATATATTTAAAATATTTATCCAAAGCTGCATCTTCTACATCATTACTCCACTGTTCAGTGTCCAACAATCCTTCAGAAATTCAAATATATTGATTTAATGCTGTGTTATGGTTAATCATTATTGTTTCACTCAATATTCAATACTGTTTATTAAATCATCATTAATGTTAAAGAATGTAAATATCAATTTTCAGGCTTCTTTGATGAATAGAAACTTAAAACAGCAGCATTAAGAACGACATTGCTTATCATAATTTTTTTTTTTAGAATATAATAAATGTTTTTTGTCACTTTTGATCAATTTAATGTGTCATTAAATTGATATTTATTCATTGTCATATTCGTTGTATTTATTTATTTTAATATTTAAAATATTTTATATTTGTTTCTTTATTTCATATATTATTATTCATGTTAAAAACAGTTGTGTTGTTTATTGCATGTATATTTATGGAAACTGATATATTACCACCAAAAGTACAAAAATTAAAGACTAAATAAAAAAATATGTTAATACGAGAGGAAATGTCTTTAAAATTTGTGATTTATTTTAAATTTTTGAATTTACTTTTAAATTTGTGAAATTTAATTTTAATTATTTTTTTTTATTATTTGTGAAATACAAATATCTTAAAGACATTTGTTCTCATATGAACATTTTTTTAGATAAATATTAAATATTTTAAATATTAAAATAAATAAAAAAAATGTTTCTTGAGCATCAAATAAGCATATTAGAATGATTTCTGCATTGTAAAAAAATCATATGATCAATTAGTCCTGACAGCATGTTTTTAGGTCATTGTAACTTATTAATCTAAGTTAATCATGTTCTAACTTAATTTTATAAGCTACACAAGCTGTTTTTAGTTTAACATAATATAAGTTCAATGGACAAATTAAAGTTTAATTTGATTCAGCTTAAAAATTTAAGACAACCAGGATTTTTTTTTACAGTGTGACAGTTTGCAGGATCACGTGACACAAAAAATCTGAAAAATCATGCTGAAAGTGGCCGATTAAAATGCACATTTAAAAAACAACTATTTGAAATTTAAATATTAATTCTCAGTATTACAGTTTTTTATTATTATTATTTTTAAATCAAATGAATCCAGCCTTGGTGAGCAGAGAACACTAACATTACAATATCATATATTTTCAAACTGTTGACCCATAGCATTTTCTATATCCCAAATCTAAATCAGACTTGTTTGGGAAATAAAAATACAATATAGAAAAATTGACATTTTAAAGCTTAAAAACCTAAATGCAGATCTAAATGTAAAAACAGTATTTACACTGTGCCATTAATTTCCCCAGATTTGATGCAACCTTAAACATGCACAGACCATAAACAAATGAGCGTTGTTGAATATTAAGCTCCTCCTCTCAGGTGTAATCCAATCCAGAGCCCTGTCACAGGTAAAACCGGCCCCAATTTCTTAGTATATCCAAAAAAGCGAGAAAAGCCAACAAAACCCGTTCTCATACAGGCAATTCTAACGCAGCCCTCATCCCATCTTGAAAACGTTGCTCCATACAAGAAGAAGAAGGATCGGATTTACAGTACCAACTAGAAAGTCCAGTTCGACCATAAGAGATGTCACAGGAGCATGAAAAGTAAGTTCACCACTGTTGGTCCATAGTTTACTGAGGGAAGATCGACACAAACGGATCCAGTGATTCATACACTATTTACTGCTTAATTCTGCTTTTATTTGCTGGAGCTGACAGAGTTTAGTTTAGCAATTGTGGAAGGCATTGGCTTGCCATGAGGAGTCAGACTGACAGCGAGAGCTGATTCCGCTACACAGTTGTGCTGTCTGGTTTCTTCAGTTCACCTGTCATGTTCAGACCTGCTACGGTCGCAGGTGTATCTGCACCTGCTGCGGGAGTTACAAGCGCTGTGCTGAGTTTGTCAGACTTGCGTGATACTTGATTTGTTTAGCTGGTTTGGAGTGAAATCGAATTTGAGGCACAATGGGAATCGCTTGACTTTTTTAGTAAGTGTTCGTTATAAGCTTGTGAAACCAGTATCTGTGTTTTTTTAAAGGTAATAGTTAATGATATACAATGGGTGATGTTATTAGGATTTATGATAGTACAATGTGTTAAAACTGCGAGATTTGAATTATTATTTGTTTATTTGTTTTTGATGGATTCTCAACTGACATTCTGTTAACTGAAAGTAACTGTCAATAAGTATACTTTCATTAAAGTACTTATATTTACTTACAGTCAGCTGAATGTCAGTTGAGGGACATTCAAAATAAAAGTGCTGGCAGGTATTACTGTAAACAAACAGTCTTCTAACACTCTAATGTCTGCATGTAGTTAGGTATAATCAACTAAAAGTCTAAAGGGATCCTCAAAATATTATTTCATGTTCAATTTGGTCAAAGTTTTGTAAAAAGAGCTGATTGAAACCACACACCTGCTTTCTAGGCGTTGGCGATTCCTACTCAGGAATGGTGCTCAAGCCTTTTGTGCATTGTTTAATACATGCAAATCTACACAGAATCGTTTTGGATTTTTTAGGAAATGTTCCGGCTTCTTTTGTTTCTCAGAAGTGGTCAGTGTATGTACACTAAATATGTTCCAGTTGCTGAGCTTTTCCACCCAAACAAACGTTTGTTGATGACCATCACCATAGCGTATATGCAACACGAGGCCGTGTATCCGTGGATCCTAATGCAAAAACTCAAAACTCTTCTTAGTTAGTGTTTGGAGTTTGCTGGACGGGGTCGCAAACGCATCATTAGTGATTTTGCACTTGGTTGCCTCTTTTGTTTTAGAAGTGGGATTGTGTGTCCACAAGGTTTTTATTGTCCCAGGATAACGGATCTATCAGGTTGCGAAGTTAAAATCAAACAGGGAGAAAGAATGGCACAATTAGTTATCAAATTACTCGTAATCCGTTTGCGTACACCAACTTGGACGCAAGTTTTGTCATAGCAACTCTATATGGATCGAGTCTATTATTAAAGGGGACAACAGAAACTAACCATCATCTCCCTCCCAAAAAAAAAACTTCAAAATGGGGGGTTTCACAGTTTGACAAACTATTATTGCTGCTCCAAAGAGCTTTTTAGCTAACAATTGAAAGTTTTGAAAAGTATGAAGAACATTTTATCATTATAAAGTACCTGTTGTGCAATTAAAAGGTTCTATGTTGCTTAAATGATCTCCATAGAACCATTGATGTTTAAAGTTTATATTTTTGTTTTAAAAATTCATCCAAAAATGAACATTTACTCACCATTAACTCACCCTTAAGTGGTGAAACATTTATGAGTTTCTTTTATTGTCTTGTTGAACACAAAAAGATGTTCTGAAGAATGTTAACTGATAACCATTAAGATAAATAGTGTAAAAAAAGAATACTATGGAAGTCAATGGCTACCAGTTTCCAACATTCCCCAAAATACCTACGTCTGTGTTCAAAAGAAGTAACTCAAACAGATTTGAAACAAGTAGATGATGATTACATTTTAAACACCATTGCTTTGAGAGTGCATGCATGATGAAGTCAGCTCTGAATAAAATGAATAATGCAAACTTGAGTTGCATACCAATTAAAGGGATAGTTCACCCAAAACTGATCCATTGTGTGGTTTCAAACCTTTATTAGTTTCTGTTTTCTGTTGAACACAAAAGGAGATATTTTGAAAAAAGCTGAAAACCTGTATCCATTGACATGAGTAGAAAAAAAACAAATACTACTGAAGCAATGGTTACAGCTTTCCACTTTCTTCAAAATATCGTCTTCGGTGTTCAACAGATGAAAGGAAGTCAAACAGGTTTGTGACAAGCAAAGGGTGAGTATATGCTGACAGAATGTTCAGTTTTGGGTCAACATTCTTGTTAAGGCCCTCATCTGAAAATAAAAATAAGTTGAGAAAAAAACTTTAATTTTGTCCTATTAATACATCTAATGAGAAGTTGATCAAGATATGTCAAATCACTGTAAGTCATCTTAGTCTCAATAAAAGATGACAAATCACAGCGAAAAGGCCCAACCGGTTTCTTAATGAACTTTGTCGCAGTGAAAAAGTCACCAGATCTCCTTCTGACACTTCTTGACTGGCCGTTTTACTGGAAGAGCAAGTGAAGTATGTTGTCGAACGGGAAGCTGAGGTGCATAGATTTGTTGTTTGGGCCGGTTTTGTCACAGATCCTGAGATAAAGAAGGCCTTTCTCAACATAGTCAGCTCTTTTGTCAACTATGACATCATTAATAATGCCAAAACACCTCCAGACTGTTGATGCTCAACATCCATCATTGGGTTTCTTTTGTTTACTGATCACACACAGTCTGCCTGAAGATTCATTTTGCTGTTGTCATCGTAGTATTGATGGCGCTTTGTGAATGTTCCTCACAGTAAGCGGGCAGTGCTCGTGCTGCCAAATGATCCGGCGTACAACCAGCGGCGGCCTTACACCAGTGAGGATGAGGCCTGGAAGTCGTTCCTGGAGAATCCGCTCACAGCCGCCACCAAAGCCATGATGAGCATCAATGGAGACGAGGACAGCGCCGCCGCTCTGGGTCTGCTGTATGATTACTACAAGGTACGTTGGTCAAGATTTACTCCAAGATTAGTATTTTCCAAAGTTAAATTAAAATACAATTTAAATAGAATAAAAAAATTTAATAATTTGTAATGTACTTATTCACATACAAAGTACTGCAAGCAAAGTTAGCAATACATATTAATTAAATTGAATGTATTAATACACCAATAAAAAAATGACCATATTTATCATGTTTGTTAGTCCAACAAACAGAACTTCTTTGAGGGATATAAATTTAATTATTTTTTCATGCTGTTTAAAGCCTAAAAATATAATTATTTCTAAACATAAAACAAAAAAAA
>CAIGQZ010034880.1:7663248-7679469 GCA_903798205.1 Danio tinwini
TATATACACACACTATAACTAAATTAAATTTAGGTATTATTAATATGTCTTAGACCAGAATATGGTTATTATTTGAGAACTACATTGAGTTTAATGATGTCTGATGTCCTTTTATTGCACCAAATGCCGATTGTATGTTAAATATGTTGGCTGGCAGATATAATAGGTAAAGCTGATGCTATTGGATGTGGTCAGACTTACATAGAGTTTGTTTGCTTTCCCCAGGTGCCACGGGACAAGAGAACAATATCCCAGCAAAAGACTGACGTCCTGGGCTCTGATGTGGATCCCAACAAAAGGTGAAGCTCTCATCAAAGATGCCTTAGTCAATGCCATTTTTTTCTCTCATACTGGGAAGATGAGACCCTACATTTTCATTATTCTGTATTATGATTGCAGTAACTAATAGATTAGAAAATAGTCAATGGTCATTTAAGGATGCGAGAGTGAATCTTGTAAATATTTAGAAGTTGAAATCTTACTTTTAAATTTTCAATACTGGTGCTGGAGATTTGAATTAGTAATAATAGGTAAAGAAGGTAGTTGTCAAATATTTATATGGTTGATCTTTCATGTTTGTTTGTCCAGCACGCAGAAGCTCAATATCAGTGATCTCCATTTGAAGTGCTTTTTTCGAAGAATATGAAGTACTTAAAATATGTTTACGTATATGTTTAATGGTGCTGTGCTGTTTAAAGTATTTAATGATACAGTAAAATTACACTAAAAACGACGAACAATAAAGTTTAATCTAAAACTAGGACCACACGGAATCTGTGCACACAGAAATTTGCAGATTTCCGCAGATTTTTAGCCCATCATGCTAATGAGTCATGAGTCTTTTTACTTGTGTAAATGTGTGTAAATTTATATTTATTCAGTTTTTAAAGTAATTTCCGTAATAATATTGACTAATATAACAATGTTCATTTGATTTATTTACAATGCAGTTTCTGAAATAATATTTTCGGTCTTTTAGTAGATATATTACATGGTAGACTTGCTTTGTTGACCAAATAAGTGGATTTAGATGGATTTGCACTGTAAACCATAAATAAAAGTTAAAAAGGTATTATTTTTTACTTCATATATTAAGTTTTTAGTTACGATACTCCCAAATAAAATCTGCAGATTTTTTTACAAAATTATTCACAGAAATAGCAAAAATGTCTACAGATTCAGTCTGGCCCTACCTATAACTAAAAATAACTAAACATTAATATTATATGTTTTGTTATTTGGGACAAAGGTGAGACATCCCATTCTGGTATCCACATTAAATCTAATTTATAGATAGGATTTTAATATAACAAAAAATATAAAAAGTAATTTAAAAAAGTAAATAAAATGAAAGTAAATGGTCCACTTTAATGTTTCACGTGACATAACCTTTGTGAAAATGAAATCTAAAGCAAAGTAAAATAATGTTCCATTTTCATTCAGTGTAATATGTAAAAAATAATACATTTTATTCTGACCTGTTCTTATCAAGATGTGTAAAATTATAAGTAATCCTATTAAAGTTTATTACATTTTGAATGCAATTTTAATTAAAAACATATTGCTGAAAAATTCGTAAAACAGTAGAAAAGTATTTAGATTTAAAAGGACAATTAATGAGAGTTAGTTCACCTTAAAATTAATCGTTTGCTCTCTAAATAAATCATTTACTTCACACTCAAGTGGTTCTTAAGATCTATACATTTGTGTTCTCTTTTGAACACAAAAGGCAATATTTTGAAGATCTTTATAAACCTGTAAACATTGACTGTTAGTAGTAGGAAAACAATATATGGAAGTACATAAATACAATGAAAGTCAATGGCTACCAGTATCCAACATTTTTCAGAATAGCACCTTTTGTGTTCAAAAAAGGAAAGAAATTCAAGTAGAGAAAGCGTAAATGCTAAAATAATTTAGATATTTATATGAACTATGCCTTTAAATAAAGTCTTTTAATCTGTCACCAAAATGACTCTTGTTCTAACTACGCCTGACATGATTTTTAGTGTATTCAACTATTGTTATTGTTTCAGTGGGTATCTTCTTCTTCTTCAAAAAAAAGTCATACTTCATTGCTCAGTACACATTCTAATATATTTTCGATGATTAAAACCCCATTTTCATTGATCAGGAACATGTTGACCCCTCTCCAAGAGACATCTATGCAGCTGGGGGACAACAGGATCCAGGTACTGAAAGGGGTCCCCCTAAACATTGTGCTGCCAGGGAACCAACATGCCCAGGACAAGAGAGGTCTCTTTCCCAGCCCTGACACTACAGTGACTGTGTCCATTGCTCCTGTGGCAAGCAACTCAGTGAAAACCGAGGGTCCATCACATGGTTTCTCTGTCACTGTCCCGAACCCCCACTGCGCAGAGCCAGACAGTCACACAGTGGTGTTCGACCGCCAGCTGCCCCACAACCAGTTCAGCCCAAACACACAGCCACGCACCCCAGACTCCACCTTCCCAGAAAACCCAGACGTGAGTTTCCAATCCTGTATCTCACCTCTATTTTTAGTTTCCCTACTTATTAGCAGGTCTTTTCTTTTTAAAAAATCCTCATCACAGAGGACTTAAAAAAAATCAATGATACACTCTCTGAAATAAAGCTATAAGAGTTGTCACTACACTTTAAAATGATATGATCAATGTAAGTCATGACAACTTTTTTTTACTGTTAGTAAGACCTTATTAAATGAGGTTAATGTTTTAACTAACCTAATATTTTTTTCAGTCAGTTACAATATTTAAGTCATTTAAGTTAAAATGTCTTAAAACGTTCATTTGATTTAACTTCAAAATTAAAAAAATTCTGAAATGACCTTTACAAAATATGCATATTTGTATTTAATGTATCTTATATCTATATATGCATTAAAGAAACATATCAGTACCTAAAAAGTACAAAAGGGTACCTCTTGAAAATCTTTGAGGAACCAATATATGGACATTTTAGGTACAAACGCGTCTTCTGAAAATGTACCACTCCAGTAAAAAGCTGGTTGTTTTACGAGAGCATAGCCAATCATACTCAATCTCAAATTACAGTATGAAAAAAAAAAAAACCCTCAAATTACAGTACGTTTAAAATGGGTATTCAATGTCTCACCTTCATCCTCAGTGGGACGTTAGCCATAGAAGAACCATGGATGAGGTGATCATATAATTGACAGAGCATGTGACTAAGCAACAGAACTGTCCATTGATGACAGTACAGTGTTCCTGTTGAAAAAACCTTTTGCCTTAAAAGTGACAAGCTGACTTTACTTAAAAAAAAGTGAGTCAACTTGTACCTCAGAACAGTTAAGTTGACATACCTTAATTTGTATAAATATGTACATAGTTTATTTACTTAATAATTGTAAAGCAATTGGTTTACTCACTTTAAGTAATGTAGCTAAAAGTTTCCTTTTTTTTTTTTTTTACAGCGTATGTGTTTTTTCTGCACTAAACAAGAAAGACATTTTGGACTTTGTAAATGCACAATATAAAACCCAACAGTCAACTTTATCAAATGAAATGAGTGTAGTTAACTCAAAATTGACTGAAAGTTAAATCTACTCATTTGAAAAGAGTTTTGAACTCTGTGTTGAAGATAATGAGTTAATTATTACTTTAACTTAAATGGAGTAAGTTCACAGTACTACATAGATTAGTTGTCTTTTTACTCAAATGGTTTGTTGCAATCGGTTTCCTCAAACTGTTTGAGCTGCCTTATCTTATTGGGTTTTACAGTACTCAGTTGGTTTGAGTTCTCTTCATTTATCGGGTTTTACTGTGCTTAAATTGCTTCTTTTACTCAAATGGATTAAGTCCACAGTACTCATTTGGATTAGTTTTTGAACTTAAATGGTTTGTTGCAATCGGTTTCCCCAAATGGTTTGAGTTACCTTAACTTTTTGGGTTTTACAGTGTAGGACAAATGTAAACTGCAGAATGGCTTCAAATAAAACATCTTGTAATATATAAAACATTATATTTAGCTCAGGAAAGAGAGTTATATCCACTATACACATACAGGACAGAGAATCAATGGTTCAGAGAAATCTACCTGTCTCCCACCCTCACACAATGCTTTATTATCCTGCCAACTCTAAGGACATTGTTGTATTAAGCCCCCTCCCGATTTTTATTTGAACATGCCAAAATGGCAGCTAGCATGTCATTATGCCATTGTCTCTCTTACACAATAAAGTGCTGTATTTTCCTCTCACATAATAGCCAGTTCTTTTCTCTCTCTCGTTCTCTCTCTCTAACTGATTCCTGCTCGGCCTTCTCTCTTTTTGTAAACCTGGAGGGAGGATTTTCTTAGAAATGATATAGTCCCTTGCACACACAGGGAAGCAGGGAGAGCCGTTTTGTTTTTTCTTTGGCTTAGCAATCAGCTTTCTCTCGCTAGTTGACCGCTGGTTTGTTTGTGCTAATGCCAGGCCCTCTTGCCCCTCTTTTGTGTCCAATACAGGTGTTCTCATTCCCAGGAGATCTCCAGTTACGCATGGGCCCCATCACGCAGGACGACTACGGCACTTTCGACACAGTGTCCGGGTAAGCCAGAGCCTCATTCCTGTAAATTACGAGTCTGCTAGGAGTGTGCAAACAGTTTAAATAGGGTCACAGGCGCATCCTGACAGGTGCTCAAAAAGGCCTGTGGGTAAATGAACGTCAGCCTACAACAAATATGACAAGCAGCCTCTTCCGTGTAAATGTAAACAGGGAAATTGACATGGGTGTATTTGGTGTGATGGTGCAAATATGTGTTATGTGACCCCCTTCTTTTATCTGTTTGGTCAACAGGAATAATTTTGAATACATATTAGAAGCCTCCAAGTCACTCAGACAGAAGTCCGGTGATGGCACCATGACGTACCTCAATAAAGGGCAGTTTTATCCAATCACACTAAGAGAAACCGACAATGGTAAACTGCTGCAGGGGCCTATCTGTAAAGTCAGGGTAAGAGGATATGAAAATAAGATTTTTTGTTTATTTTTTGCCCCAAACTGCCTATCCACAACTAAAGGCTGGTTTATACTTCTGCGTCGAGTGATCTGTGTGACCCACAATGCATGCCTTGTGCGTAGCCATGCATTTATACTTCTGCATGCTGTTTGTGTTGCTCTGCAATAACACTATACGACTCTACGACTGGTGCACACGCAGAAGTATACACCAGCCATAATACATGCATGCATGCATACATGCATACAATGTAAAAAAATGCTGGTTTCCATGCAATGCCTTCATGTTGTTCCAAGTGGACTGAACATAAAACAATTAAGTTGTCCCCAAAAAAATCGCAAGAATTGTGATGTTTCAGCTCATTTTAAATAAGTTGTTTGAACAAGCTGCAAAAATCTTTTTTTGAGTGTGCACAAATTTCCTGAAATTGAAATGAAAATTTTTTTCTTCCTTTTCATTTATTTTATTAGTATTTTTTATTATTATTGCCTTATATAATGCATTTATATATAGGCTACATTGTAATTTTCCACAGCTAAATATAATGAACAAAGATACTGAAAAGTAAATGATCTAAAAAAAAACATCATTAGACACTTTAGCCAAACTGCAAAGTTAATTAATGTATTTTTATAATATTGAAATATATCAAATCACTTAGTATTTTGTAATACAGTAGCACAAGAATTAGTCTTGAAAATACATTTACATTTGTTATATTGTAAATATTACAAATATTCTCAGAATATACATAAAACTTCATTTAACAGTTAATTTTAAGAGATATTGAGGAAAACTCAAACATTTGTGTGTGACAGTTTGTTCTACCCAACGATATCTCACGACAATTCGTAACTTTTTTATTTTGTGGCTAATTCGTATAGAATAGTACAATCTCATTCATACAATTTAGTATGATTTGCTTATCCCCCGATGACAGTTGGGTTAGAATCGTACATTTTCGTACTGTCGTACAATCTTACTGAACTTGTACAAATTCGTATGAATTAGCCACAAAACTGACAACACGTTAAATAGTTACGTTTCCTAATGAGATCAGGCTGTTCTACCTGTCTTACTGTATGTCTGCATTAAAACGTGAAAAAGGGTTTAAAATAAATCAGTGTACAAATTGTTTGAACTTAAGACAATATGTTATTATAACTTAAAATCCATTACTCCACATTTTGGCATGGGTTTCCTCTGGGTGCTAGACATGCACAATAGGTGAATTGAAAAAAATAAATTGACTGTAGTGTACTGTATGTGAGAGTGTATGGGTGTTTCCCAGTACTGGGTTGTGGCTAGTAGGGCATCCACTGTGTAAAACATTATGTCGAAGTAGTTGGCGGTTCATTCCGCTGTGGCGACCACTGATAAATAATGGACTAAGCTGAAGAAGAATGAATGAATGAACTTGTCTATTATTCATTTCCACATTCCCTGATAATCCCTAAAAACACCAGGAGGTTAACTTAATGTTTTCTTATTTAAGGTAATGCTATTTTTGTGTGTGTTTACTGCCCATAATCCAAATACTTTACAAACATCCAATAAATACTGTGATTGATGCGTGTTTTATGTCGTTTTGTATCTCAGAGTGTGGTGATGGTAGTGTTTGGAGAGGAGAAATCCAGAGATGACCAACTGAAGCACTGGAAATACTGGCACTCAAGGCAGCACACAGCCAAGCAGAGATGCATTGATATCGGTGAGAGGACTGCTCTGATATCTCTGTGTTTACTGTGGCCTGGTGTAGTGTAGTTTAAGGTGGAGTAAACCAGTGCAGACAAACTGGACGCAGGGGGCTGCAGGTGGTGGACAACACAATAGGTCAAGGGGAGAGCCTTCAATACACAGCAAATGAAAGATGAGCATTGTAAAGCATGAAAGGGCACACAGCATTATCATGCTTTCAATGAGAATCAACTTCTGAGGGGAAATACTTTTTGAGACGTGATGTTATTGTATGTGTATTTTAGCATATGTAAAAACCTTGATGAATTAATTGTTTAAACTGTTTAATTTAAAACAAATAAGACAATGCTTAGTTATTTATATATTTTTTGCTAATGTTTGATAAATGGTTCTTTCAAAGCTATGAACAAACATTTCCTTGAAAGTGCATTAAAAGTTATGAAGTCTTTAACTACCATAAAAATATTTATGCGTCATTATTTGTGGAATGTTTTTCTGATTTTTCTTGTCCAGAATGATAACTTTTATTATGTTTAGAAAATAATAAAATAAAACTTTCCCTTAAAATGTCTCATATGTAAAAAAAAATATTCTTTCTTTCTGGATAATTTTTTTATGTATTTAATAATTTTATCTTTGTTTTAAGATTTAAAAAATATGTAACAACCAATTATTTCATTTTGCTGTACATTTATTGTTGCATAAAATCATTCAGTTGTTTGTCTGTTAATCACACCTCTCTCATCTTTCACAGCGGACTACAAAGAAAGTTTCAACACCATCAGTAATATTGAGGAGATTTCATACAATGCCATTTCATTCACATGGGACATCAGCGAGGAAGCAAAGGTAAAGACATTTTCGGACAACTGTAACATTATTTTGCTTAATTTAAAATATTTTTTTAAAATGTCAATTAACACTTTTTTGTAAATTAGATATTAATTTAGATTATATTACATATTACTGTAGGATAGTTACGCAGTGTGTAACTTGTTTTAAAGTGCTTTGTAAAAGTTACTGTATATTTAACAGTAAAGATATACATACAACACTACAAATACATATACAGCAAGATAAATGGTGCTGTAATTGTAAATACAGTATTTTTGCTGTAATTGATTTACAGTAAGTTACTGGCGAAATGCTGCCAGTAAGTTAACAGTGTGTGATTTATGGTTGTTTTACATTTATCTACATTTTTAAATGGCATTTTAGCATCTGATTTTGAAAGTCAACTTCTGATCTTGAAAATGTAACTCTGCAGTTTACTGACTTTGTTAGTAGTCTAAAATAATATATTGTATAATAAACACTATGTATATTTTTTTAATCTGGACAACAACAGAAAAATTACTGGCAGATCGTTTACTCATTATTTACTCAAAGAAATGTGGCAAATTTCACAATATACACGTAAAAATAACAAAACATAGACTTAAACAGACCTTATGCCACATCAGGGTGGCACTGAAAAAATGTACTGTATAATTTGTATCTTCTGCATCTTGCAACAGAAGGCTGGCTGAGAACTGCCCTTTAAAGCCCATTACCCTCCGGACACACGCCACGTCTTTTATTCAGCATTTTCCATGTTGCTCAACAACATACAGAAAACAATGTAATATATGAAGTGGTGTGGTGGGTTTTAGTCTCTCTTTTGCTCCCTTTTTCACAATAAGAGTCTTACATGCATAGTAAGTTTAATATAAGCTTAGCTAAACTTAAAAATAAGGCAGATTTTTTTTCTCACTAGGAAATGTGACTAATCAAATGCAGCCTGGGGCTTGCATGTTAATGATCCAGTGTGCAATAGTGTTTTGTTCTGATTGGCCTATTTTTAACTGGGATTTTACACAAGTGGAATTTACATGAGAACGAGGAAACATGTACTGAACTGAAATTATTCAGCTATTCAGATTTACATTATATGACACATTTGGTGATTTTCAACAGTGCAGTAGACAGATTCAATACTGTGACATCTGCTTTTAATTAATTATTAATTGAGTATCTGAGTATTCATTTTGTGCAATGTGGCTAAAGAATCTTAATACAGACAGAAAAATATGACTTGAAGACTTTACGTTGAATATAGTCACTTTGAGTACACAAGCAAATGGTTCATTCTGACAACACAAACAACATCCTGTGAAATAGCAGGTGTCATTGTGACTCAAGCTGGTGTTTTCCATCACTTACCAACACAGTTCCTTCAGTTCAGTGGTCATCAGATAAAGACGCTGGACTGAGGGAAATGAATCTTGTATGAGGTGTAGGCCTATGTGCCTACAAAGTAACACTGCCTGGCAGTGTTACTTTGTACTAAACTTTGGGCTTATGGGGAGATGCACTCAACACTGGAATGGGGAATAAGGAAACACTGATGGGGAGCAGTGAACAGTCTGACAACTGAAGGAATCCAGCTAGACGAGTGAGTCCAGACTGGTCAGGTTAAACCTGTCTCAATGTGGCAAACAGATTTTGGTAGAAATCTTCTTTACTTTGTTTTTCTAAGCCAAAAGGTCTATTTGAGAAATAGGCTTTGCATGGATTAATGTAATTAAAGTCCTCAATTAGCTGCTTTAAGGTAAACAATCCATAGTTTAAAAATGTTGTCCTATAACCAGGATGCAGATCATGAGATACGCGCGCTCATCCGTGTGCAGTCTCGTGAGCGAAACTGTTTGCAGTCTTCGATGTGGGCGTGGTTTAGACAGATTCAGAGAAACAGAAGATGGAGAGACCGAAAAGACGAGATCTTGAAGGGTTTTGGAAAGCAAGGCTTTAATGTTGTTTTTGCGCCCCCTAGTGGACTTTTGGAGAAAATACAGGTATTGAGTGAGCTTGTGCAAATATTTGACGATTTCTTGAACGGCTAGCCTGTTTGTTTTTAATTGTTATTTTCATTATGTCTCGGGCCTTTTGTTAATAATGAATTATTGCACAAGATTTTTGTGCTGTCAGTTTCTTGGGTTATATATAGGCTTTAGGGATAGAAATAGACAGATCGTGTTGAAGAATTACATATTCAAAACTATTCTGAATTTTGGTAAAAGATTCAGAAAGATTATTATTATTTATTTATACTTTTTTAGTTTTTTGTTTTTTTCAAAATCTACAGTAGACTTTTACATTATAACAATGTTTACTTTAAATAAACACATTTTGTTCACCAATCAATCAATCAATCATATAAAATCTTAAAAAATTACTATAAAAAATATAATGAATTCCACAAAAACGTTTAAAATGCAACATTTTGTCAAGAATTATAATAAGAAATTTTTCTTAAGAAGCAAGTCAGCATATTATGATTATTTGGAAGTATATTGTGACATTAAAGACAGCTCTGCCATCTCAGTAATAAATCACATTTATACACAAATATATTAAAATATTAGCTGTTTGAAATCATCTTATTATTTAACATAATAACATTTTAGATACATCTTGATAAAAGCAAAATAAAGGCTTTGATAAGAGCAAAATAAACATCTTTAAAATATTTTCACATAGATGCCTGAAAATAAAATGAAGTACAATTTATTAATATACTATTTACAATACATTAATTAAATTAGTTTCAAACCATTCTAACTAGCTTTAAAATTCCATAATTTGTATTAATTTATGTAGTCATAAATAATTAATTTATTTTAATATTTTATTTTCAATTATTTTTATAAGGATTTTTTTTCCCTAAGCCTGTCTGGGGAAAGTTTTGAGTATTGTGGTTTGAATTTTTGTAAAACATTGAAAAAAACCCTCAATAAAGCCATGTTATACAAAATTATGTAGTCATATATACATCAAGTTTTGTTTTATAAAGTAAAGCAGATGTAGAATGCTCAAAATAAACTTAAAGTACACAATTTTATGTGATGTAATTCTATTTTGTTGCCAAAAGGGGGAGACATACAATGCAAAAAAAAAATCAGTCAGGTTGTCTTTTTAATTCAGAAGAATGTTTGTTCATGCTTGCTCTTTTTAATACGCTTATATAAAATTGGAAATGTTACCAACAAAAAAAAACTTTCACTGCTTTATGCACCTAGGCTAACAAGTTGGACTAAACATAAGTGCACGTCATGATTTTGCCAAGTAGTGTACGATGCGATCCTGGATTAACATCTATGTTAATCCTGGAACATCGTTTTTGTTGGAAAATGTAGTTCCTACCTATTCCCTACCCCTAAACCCAAACATAACTGTAAACTATTCCCCAAATCAGAGGGGAATAATAGTTGGATAACAATCATGTAGAAGTCTATAAACCTAACCATAAGCCTAAATTTAACATAAACAGCGAACGCATCCCTTAAATCTGATTGGCTGATTGGAATGTTGTTCCCGGATCAACATAGATGTTAATCCAAGAACATGTTGTACTTAGAGAAATCGTGTTGGAGGAACATAAGAACACCAGCAAGCTGCAGTTTAGCAGTGAACAAAGGTTTATCAATCAATGCTGAGTTGACGAGTTTTGCAAACATTGCAGTGAAGGAAAGACCTGTCAGTCACTGTAAGCTTGATGAAAAATACTATAGTGAATTAAGCTGGATTTATGAAACTTTATGTGGAGCTGTTTTATAGTTAAACAAACTAAATTGATGAAGTTTTGTGAAATAAGCACAGTGAGAGTGTCTTTACACCACAGGAGCAGTCTTATCAGTTTTCACCCGTTTACACCTGGTGGAGAATGCTTAGTGAAGTTTATATATAAACTAATTTCGCATTAGCTAATGCGTGATCCAGCAATCAGATGATTCCTAAATCGCTATAAATAACCAGAGTATCTTACCTTAGCCATCTTCATTTTAAAGAATCCCCCATTCCACCCCTACTCCTCCCCTTTCCTTGACAGGGTGGCATGGAGGTCCAGTGGTTAGCACTGTTGCCTCACAGCAAGAATGTCAGTGGTTAAAGTCTTTACCTGGCCAAATTGACATTTCTGTGCAAAGTTTACATGTTCTCCCTGTGTTCTTCCCGGGCTCTCCGGTTTCCTCCTACAGCCCAATAAACATGTAACATCAAAAAACAACGACACCATAGACGTGCGATTAATCAGCAATATTTCTCTCCATAGTTATTTATAATTTGCATTCACTATTAACAAGCAGGGGATTTCTCAAGACCTACCTGAACTCAAACTCCTCTCTCGCCCTGCAAACGGGAGGGAGCCCCGGGCTCAAGGATCTCATGAGCTCAGGGCTCTCTCCCAGGACAGCATGCCAAACACACTTTATAATCAATCATCAGCTAAGTGTGAACTCTTGAAATACATGTGTTAAGAGAGTTTAAGACATGTTGGGCTTATTCAATTTTTTATCACGTTTTGACAATGTCAGAGGTAGGCCTACTTTATATGTAAATATGTATATTTTTGTAAATTGTGTGAGCCTATTTCGTAAAACAGCCAAATCAGAAAAGGGGTCGAAATGGATGAGACATATCAAAACACAAGGTGTAAATGGGAATGTATCTCTCATCAGTTTATAATCCAACCAATTTTGCTTAAAAAGGTTTAGACTAAATGTCTTGTATCATCCACACTCAAATGAATCTATAATTTAATTTTTTTTTTCTTCTTTTGATCCCAAAACAAGACATTTGACTTCCAACAAAAAAAAGTCAGTGACTGTCTTCCTTTGTATTCAACGAGGTTGGAAAAAAGTTGAGAATGAGTAAATAATGACAGAATTATTATTTTGGGGAAAACTTTCCTTATAATAGCAGGTGTACAGTAAATTGGGCCAGAAAGCAACCACCATGTCTGTACCTAAAAGGATAATTCACTCGAAACCTTAATTTACTTACTAATTATTCATCATCAAGTGGTTCAATCTATCTTCTGTTGAACACAAAAGAAGATATATATCTTTAATTACCCTGAAAACCATTGACGCCCTGAAGTCAGAGTTTGCAGGTTTCCAGCTTTCTTCGTAATATCTTCTTTTGTGTTCAACAGAAGAAAGAAATATCTTCAGTTTTGGGTGAACTATCCTTCTAATTCTATTCTTCTGCTTTTGAGATTTCAAAACTGCTTATTATTGAGCATTTTATTACTGTAAAGCCACATATGCAGTCATTTTAAAGGCTGCAGTATTCTCTGAAAAATTGATTTGCATTGAATAACTTGAACACTTCTCTCTCTCTCTCTTTTCTCCTCAGATCTTCATCTCGGTGAACTGCCTGAGCACAGACTTCTCCTCTCAGAAAGGAGTGAAAGGCCTGCCGCTGAACATACAGATTGACACCTACAGCTACAACAACCGCAGTAACAAGCCTATCCACCGCGCTTACTGCCAGATTAAAGTCTTCTGCGACAAGGGTGCTGAGCGCAAGATTCGTGACGAGGAGAGGAAACAGTCCCGGAGGAAGGGCAAGTGTCCTGACGTCAACCCTCCTTTGGGAAACTGTAAGCACAAGCTTTAGGCTTTTGCTTTTAATTGATGCAATGGTGGTTTGTAGTAGAAAAAGAAGCCTAGAGCCCTGGGGAGTCTTGTTTTTCACTTTGTCCTTGTTCGTTTTGTGCAGTCGGGGCAGATGTCAAGGTGCCGCTCCTGCACAAGCGCACAGACATGACCGTGTTCAGGACATTGACGGATTTCGAGACACAGCCTGTCCTTTTCATCCCAGACATCCACTTCTCTACCTTTCAGCGACACGTGAGTGCCAGTCCTCAAGTTTTTTGTGCACACAAATTTAGCAAATATAAATATTAGACACTCATTTTAAGAGCTAGTTCACCCAAAAAGGAAAATTCTGTCATTATTTGGTCTCCCTTTAATTGTTTAAAAACCTGTTTGACTTTCTTTCATCTGATGATTGCAAAAGAAGATATTTTGTAGAAAGTTGAAAACCTGTAACCTTTGACTTCTATAGTATTTGTTTTTTCCTACTATGGAAGTCGGTGGTTACAGGTTTTTAGCTTCCTTCAAAATGTCTTCTTTTGTGTTCAACATCATGAAGGTTTGAAATTACATGAGGTTGAGTAAATAGTCAACAATCCTTTTAATTGGTGTTTAACTATGTGACTTCTCGGAAACAATTTAGCATCAATAAAGTGTGTAATATTTTTATGCACCAAAAAAAAAATTGTTTTGGTGTGCTTCTTGCACACTAATGAGTCTCAAATGCGCAGTGCTCTGCAGGTTTATGCAGGGTGCTAGTGTATTGGCGATAAGATATGAGAATCTCTGATAGTGTTCATTTGTGCAGCATGTGATCACAGTCATACTGCTTGAGTTGATTTTGAACTCAGTAACTCTTCAGTTTCTGGATAGCTTCTTCCCAGTGCTAAACTCACTAAGCTTTACATTAATAATCCAGAATCTTATCTGCTAGGTTTGACCAAAGACAGACCATTCAGAGAAAAAAAGTGAGATTTGAGTAATAGGGAAACTCTACAGAGCAAATTGGCTTCTGTTTAAACAGTTTATGACCTTTTCGCAATAAAAGAATAGCATTTTAAGCGTGTAGATGAACTTATATTTTGTGGGTTATTAAACACAGACAGTGTAGAAATCATGCATGTACACTCACTCAGCGGCTTGGAATATAAAGACTGTTGACAGATCAGTCCATCAGTGATCAATGATGTATACATGTGTAAAAAGACGCCTTACAAAGGAAATTTTATGATAAAAAAAAAATTCTATAATATTTTATAAGAAGAATCATTTGGTCTCATTAATAGACTCTATTTAATGATGACACTGCAGCCCCATAATTACTTTATTACTAATCATTTCTTTTACATTTTTAATGATACATTCAAACCTGAAATTATTCAACCCCCTGGCAAATTCTTACATAAAGTTACTTTTATTCAACCAACAATTTTTGTTTGACCGGAAATGACAGACTTCTCCTAAAAGATAGTAAGACAATGTACAAGAGGCATCAGTGTGGAAAAAAAAATATTTCTCAGCTTTTATTTACATCTGAACAAAGACTTTATGTCAGAATTTGCCAGCGGTATGAATAATTTTGAGCTTCACTGTATATCATTTATAGCACTTTGCTTTTTATTTGATCAGTCTGTCAGCAAATATAATAAAATTGAGTCCTGATAACTTTTTTATTAACGTATTATAACATTTATTATTTGAGCTGTTTATTAACATATTTTAATAAGCAATTACAGTCATATCTGTTACGCTCAATGACAACAGAACAATATTTCAACCATGTTTTATTATTTTATTGGCACAAGAGATATACGAAAGACTAAAGATGCATTAAAACATGCATATGATATGCTTTCAGTGTGCATAAAGTGACATTACAACAATCAAAAGATTATCAAATAATATAAGTGTATTGGTAAAATATTTTTCTACATATTAAACTGTCCATCTATAAGTTTAAGGAGTTCTTTCATGCATGAACAATTCATTACACATCCTGAGAACGATGATGAACAGTATGTTATGTCTGTTATCATCCTCACGTAAGTGTTGTTTTTGCATAAAAGCATACTGACATCATCCCTCCAGTGCTCTTTATTGCACGGTGAGCACAGAAGACTGTAAGATTTCACAGAAACGGCAGATTGACATTGGGTCACCGTGACCAAGATGATGCAGTCAGTTGGAAAGAATACAGTCATTTTCCTGTTATGAAATCTGGCATTTATGGCAAGGGCTTGGCTGTTATCAGAGAGTTCTTGGCAAGAGATCACATCGTGAGCCCACGCATGGTTTTTTAACTAATCAAAACACGCATAATTTGCCATGCAGCTTTGTTTAGTGTGCCCTTTCCCATTGGGTTATTAAACGGCATAAACATGAATGTTACTCAAACGTCTTTTAAATATAAGCTTTAAAAAAATGTTATGCACCTGTCAATTTTTTTATTTTGGGCTTTATTTATTTATTTATTTGTTTATTTATTTATTGTTACTAGTAAAGTAACTCTAACGTAACATACAAAATACACTTTTACGTGTTTCTTTTGTCATAATTTTTTATCTTGCAACATATAAATTCTAAAGGCTGTTTTCTCAAAATTAGTTTTTTCCTCCTTTTTCTACAGCTCCACTTATAAACACCAAACATTTTATAGTAATGAATTAATTTTTATTTTTACATGCAGATTTTCTTTACTTTATTGTTTGTATATAACATGACTGATTATATACATTATATTTACTTTAGTTTAGCTTAGTTTAGTTTATTTAAAATTTGACAGGACACACTGAAAAAAAATGTCTGCAAAAGTGTTGCAAGCAATTTATATGTGTTGAATTTAAACAAACTACATTTTGTAATGTTCAACTTAATTTGTTTGTTTAAATTCAGCCCAAATAATTATTTTACAAACATTTAGTAAATCCAAGAAATCATCTTTGAATCCTTTTTTTCAGTGCAGGGTATTTCAGCACAATTCCCTGAGATGTGTCAAACACACACTCGAAACAATATTTGACTAATAAAAATACTAATATATATAACATGATAAACAAAACAATCATTAAAAATTTTGAGATTTTGGGCTTTTGGGTTTTCATAATAATAATAATAATAATAATAATAATAATAATAATAATAATAA
>CAIGQZ010034880.1:7718082-7729377 GCA_903798205.1 Danio tinwini
AGATAGATAGATAGATAGATAGATAGATAGATAGATAGATAGATAGACAGATAGATAGCCAATATTGTACAAGTACTATACCCACATCCTAACAATAACTGTCCTCTCTACTTGCAGTGCATGACCCCACCTCACAGTCCCAGCTTTACTGAGACTTCCAACATCCAACCAGTGCCAGCCTCTCCCTCCCCGCTGACCCGGCCCTGTCCCAGCCTCCCCAGCCCCCAGAGATCTGCATGCCCCACCATGGCCTCCATCACTCAGTTATCCTCCTCTGGACATCCCACAGAAAGGACCACACCCCCTCCCTGCAGAGCCATGGCAACCAGCGTAATTCGCCACACGGCCGACAGCTTCCTTTACCAGAACATTCCACAAGCTGCCCAGCCACAAAAGACTGAGAAAGCTCCTTCATCACCTAACTTGTGCCACCAGCCCCAGACAGACACTACAACAGCATGTCAAAGCAGCAGATCTCCTTTACAAAAAGAGAAGCTCTTCATTACATCAACTCCTCAGTCACCACCTCCAACCTCTAGTCCGCCAATCATATGCCAGATGTTTCCCATGGCCCAACCTGGAGTCATTTCAGCCACGTTTATTCAGAAGCCCAGCCCTGGGGTGAAGTCTATTCTACCACAGCCGCTCCTGATGAGCTCTCCGGTGCCTCAGGGGACAGTGATGTTCGTGATGCCCCAGTCACCAGTATCTTCAGCTCAACCCTGCCAGCAGACTGTTATGACCCTAGGCAACACCAAGCTCCTGCCTCTGGCTCCCGCTCCTGTTTACGTGCCTTCAGGGCAGAGCAGCGCCACACAGGTCGACTTTTCCCGCAGGCGCAACTATGTCTGCAATTTCCCAGGCTGTCGGAAAACTTATTTTAAAAGTTCTCACCTGAAGGCACATCTTAGAACCCATACAGGTAAATATAGACCTCAACCTCTAAAGCAAGGGTCACCAACACTGGTTTTGGAGAGCTACAGTCCTGAATATTTCAGCTCCAACTTCAGTCACTTCTGAACTAGCTAATCAGGTTATTTGATAGTTACAAGTGGAAGTGCTGAAGCAGGGTTGGACCTAAAGTCTGCAGAACAGTAGCTCTTCTGTCCTTGGAGATCCTTGCTCTTAAGTCTTGATAAAGTCAGTTATCTAACATGTCTTCTAATGTCTTCCAGGAGAGAAACCTTTCAGCTGCAATTGGGAAGGCTGCGATAAGAAATTTGCTCGCTCTGATGAGCTCTCTCGGCATCGGCGAACACACACAGGCGAGAAGAAGTTTGTCTGTCCGGTGTGTGAACGACGATTTATGCGCAGCGACCATCTCACAAAGCACGCAAGACGACACATGACCACCAAGAAGATCCCATCTTGGCAAACAGAGGTTCGAAACCTCAACAAGATCACCGCAACCAAGACTTTGCCTACTGGCACAGCACTGCCTGTCAGCATGTTGCTGCCAGCCTCAAACTGACTCTGATGTAGACTGAACTTTCAGAGATGATATGCAGGGACTCATGTTTTGAGGGCACGACTGCTGAATCTCTCGTGGGCAAAAATCTGATTTATGCACTGGACTCCTGTCTTTTTTGCTGCACATATTTCGCACTCAGCAATGGAACATTTTGTTTACTAATGTGTAAAAGATTTATGCACTCTTTTGCCAAAGTCTTTGTACTATGTTTGTCTTAATTTTTTTCCTTTTTCTTCGTTTTTTTGTATACATTTATATGTACAGATCTAGCTGAAATATCTAGTGGAACTACACACAATTAGAAAAAGGAAAATATATGTAAAAATGTATATGTGGATAATTATCTACACTGTGATTATCATATAGAACTTTTATTTAATACATTTTTTATTAAACAAGTGTGTTTTGAGTGTTGTTGTTTTTTATACTAAAGTCGAATATAAAAAAGAAGTCCTGAATCCACAGCCTCGAAAATATTCAGCAGTTCCTTGATGTGGGTTTGGGCCAGAGTGTTTTTGTTGTATTTCAGTTCTTCTGCTTGCTGCTCTTGGCAGTAAATGAACTTACATTCTCACATTGCTGACACACCCATGATGCACCCACTTCCTGTTGGATTTATAAGAGTCCTGGATCTTTTGTCTGGGGCATCTATCCATTATCTCAACAGCAAGTTAACACAGGCCATTAGATTATAGAGTTAGTAAAAAGTTAATTTATAAGAAACTCACCTAAACGAACAGATCATTAATTTATTCTTAAGGCAGGTTAAGTAGATTCAGCTGACGTGTGCTAGATGGCATTATTAATTCTCCTAGACTTAGGGCAAATATTGTTTTGTGTAAGTTTAATATATGTCAGCATAAAGACCCTTATTCATCCATAAAGATCCTTAATTTGCCAAACACGTGGGGTTCGGCGAGGAAAAGCAACCCAGCCTATATTAGTTTTGGAAAGGACATTGCAAATATACGAGAAAAAAAGGTTTTGTTTTGTTCATTGCTTACCACTGGCTGATAATAAATGGTGTGCTTTCCAGTAATACAAGTGCTCCCACAGAGATTGAGACCGGATGTCTGTTATTATTACTGCTCACAGCTCGCACCACAGTCACATTTTAAAATGGAAAAGTATGCAGTTGTGTGCTCGATTACTCAATTAAATCAAGGACCAATCAGTTTGCAAGACCAACTGTAGTGGTGGGAGGCGCGACCAATCAGCTTTCAGATCGGTGCCCCGCCTCCTGCCTTACTGACCGACTTTCCCCAACTGTGAAAACGCCATGATCGATCGTCCAACAATGCAGCAACAGCGACACCGTGTGTTTAACATCGCTTTTTCTTTATCTCAAGATGGGTGAGAATGCAATATTCAATTTATTCTATAACCCAAGTTGTTTAATTGTTACAAAATAATAAATAAATTGATTATTAAATTAATATAAAACAGGACAAAACAGACAACAAACCAAACCGCTCTTTCATTGTGTGAATTTGTTTATGTTTGTTTGGGGAGCTCTCAAACATATCAATATGATCATTAAATCATTTATAGCTTATATTTAACATTTCAAAAAGTCTAGTTTCCACATAATGCAGATAGTATAATGTTTTCATTTTTTTTACTTTATGTACTGAATTGTCATCTCAGAAAGAAAATACACTATTAGAGTATCGATTTTGACAAAACAATCCTATTTTTCACACATGTAATAAAAAAAATTCTGGTGTGTTCCTATAAACTCAATGCATGATTAATAAAGGTGAAATGCAGAACAGCATCTGTTTGCATGATGCGTGCCTCAAAAGAAATTGTACTCAGTAAAATGGAGGCTATTTAATCTGGCAAACATACATCAGGGTGGTTCAGTATAGTCAGGGGGCCTCCATGCAACCACTAAAACTGCTGATGTGCATTCCTGTCATAAACGGGTGGAGGATTTTGGAAATGTGGTCAGGAAATGGAACTAAATTATCCACTCCATATGTTTTTCTCTCAGGCAAGCTGTTTTACTGCATATAAAAAAGTCTCAAAAGCAAAGCAGAACTTTTATTCCTTTCTTTATTTATTAAAATAATCCTTTAAATTCCATCCTGAACTTTGGTGGATAAACAGTTAAGGCCTAGGTATCTATAACAAAACATCTTAAAACACATACATACTTGAATATCTATGCCTCAAAATATAAAAATTATCCATAATGTGTTGTACTGATACATGAGTAATTACTTTCATAAATATGAATAAAATAACATCAATAGTTCTTTTCAAAAATCATTTTTTTGTTCTTGTCTCAGAAGAAAATCATGTCCATCAACTAAAATCCCTCTCGATTGTGTTCATGAGGTCCTCTTCTGAAGCATCATAGATGATAGGAAAGGACAGAAACGAGCCACCACCAATTCCATAACCTCTATTAAAAAGGAAAAGATAATTTAGTTCATACAACAGATTATCTTATTAGTAGACATCTACAATCATTATTTGCTAATTGATGTATTGTTAAATATAGTTCACACATCAATATTTATTTTCTTCTAATTGACCACTACAAAAGATGTTATTACCGCAGATTTTATTATTTTTCAATGCACATTTAATGTCATTAAATGATCAAATGTATCATAACATTCCTCTTTTAGTTAACCACAAAAAATATATGAAATTGTATACAATTAAAAATGATTAATAGTAAAACATCTAAAAACATTAATAAAACGTACCATTAAATAAATAAATAAATATTTTTTAGGGATCCACCAAAAAAATAAATACATAAATCAAATTATATTAATAATTACACACCCTCATGTCCAACACCCAACAAGATGTTTAGAATGAAATCTGAGAGTGACCTCATCCTCCAGTAATGGTCCCAACTGGACAACGCTTTCTCATGGCAATTCGTAACTTTTTGATTTAGTGGTTAATTCATATGAAAGTCATACAATTTATTTGGAAATTCATATCTCATTCATACAGTTTAATATGATTTGCTAATCCCCCAATGACGGTTGGGTTTAGGAGTGGAATTTGGAGGCTACCTAAAATAGTTATGTTTTCCTGTGAGATCAGGTTGGACTGGACTATGAAGCTATTTTAATTTTGAGAACACCTTTGTGCACACAAAAAAATAAGAAAAATAGTAATTTTATTCAGCAGTATCTTCTCCTCAGTGTCAGTATAAGGTGCATATTCACAAGCCCTGTGCACTGATGTATACTCCAGATGCCTGTTGAATAAAGTCACTATTACTTTATGTGTATGTGCACACAAAAGTATTCTTTTCAGCTTGATGATATTCCGATTTAACCACTGAAGGCATATGATCTGTTTTGAGGATGTGGTTTTTTTTTTTTTGGTGTTTTTCTCAACGAGTCTGCAACTTTTGCTGTCAATGAACGAGATGAGGAAACTTTCTGGTTTATCTACTGTAAAATATTATTTTTTGTTTTGAAGATGAACTACGGTTATGGGGGTTTGGAATGACATGAGGGTGATAAAAAGTGAGGATTTATTTAAATACAATGATTTTCAGTTTTAGTCAACTTGACTGTTTCAAGTCAAAAAACAGTAAAAAAAATATCAAATACATCACTAGTTTATAAAAGACTAGAATAGAATATCATGGTTAAAGTTCTTGTTCCTTTTCTAAAATCATAAAATCAAAAATCAATGAATTATAAAACATAAAATGCACAAACGAGATACAGCACTATTTATTCCTTAAATTAAGATTAGCATTTTAATTAACAGTACACACCGGTCCTCTCAACCAAACTCTGCACTAGACACAACCTAACTGCTTTCAGTGGAAATGATGTGTGTCACTAAGTTGACATCAATAATTGATGAAATACACTTACAGGGCTGTTGCTGGGCTCTCTGGGTTGGCACAACTCATCTCCTTAGGAGGCCTGACCTGTTCAGAAATCCAGGAAATAGATAGGGATTACTTTCTTAATGACTTAATAGTTTCTAACCTATTAATTATTCAGTTGACTCAATTGTCAACCGTTGAGTCATTGTCATTGGTATAGTGGGAAAAAGGATGAGATTTTATTTTCTGTAGAAGTAAAGGGTTAAATAGCAACATCAGCCCTACCTGTTCATGAACGTTTGATGTCGGTGTGTTCTCCGAGTTGATTTTATTTTTCACATGTGTTCTTCTGTGAACCTTGTCGTTGACTTGTCTTTTGGCATTGTAAAGCCCAGGTGTCTTTGGCATCTTATGGGACGTCCTGTTCAGCGTTAAGTCACACTCTGCGAGAATTCTGTCCATTTCATCCCCGAGGTCTTCGGCTGAAAACTCAGAGTCCTGCCCTTCGCTGTTACAGTCCGACTGGACTCTTCTCCTGACGGACAAGCGCCGCTCTGATGTTTGACTGTTTGACGGACCAAACAAATGACTTCCATCCCGGTGACTCTCGCTGATACTGGCGTTCTCTCTCTCTTTATCTGTCACAGGTGCGACTTTTTTCATTCTGCTTTTTACTGTGCCCATATTTCAGATAAAACTTTTTACAGCATCGTTGCCATTTTCCGCATGCGCCCACGAAATATCCCAACAGCAAACTTTCCAATATGACGACTCAAACTCTAACATTTTATGAGGTTATCATAGTGGCATCGCGAAAAAAAGGATGTTGTACTCGAAAAGTCTTCTTTTTACCTTGTTAAATTGAATTCTGCAATTGTTGCATCCAGCGACGCGACGCAGCAAAAACTACAACGCTCTCATAATCGACGCATGACGCGTCTGTCAGAGTTGTGGATGACGCCGGCTCTCATCTAACCAGTCAGAGACTTTGTTTACAAACTGGAAGCGTCGCGTCCACCTCTGCCATCTGTCATAATAATATGAGTGAACTGGATCTGTAGTTGTAACAGCTGGCCGACGATATAATCCAAATATTGCAATGCAAGTTTCTCACGACACACAAAAGCATGATACACATGTAAACGTATTATATTTTTATTGAATACCCTGCAAATTCACATTTCACATCATTTTCAGCATCATCAACACTTTATCTTACAAACAATAGAAAGCCATTTTTTTATTTGACAACGTAGATGCTTAGCTTAGCATGAATAGTAATTATACTTAAAGTACATAATAATAATAATAATAATAATAATAATAATAATAATAATAATAATAATAATAATGTTTGGCTAGATTACAGTATTAAACATGATGAATCAAGTTCTTGTAAATAAATTCAGAACATTGTTTGTGTTACAAATGAGTGCTTTGTCAAAAAAAAGAAAAGAAAAACAAGAGAAAAAATGATACCAGATACCAAATTAACAATTGTAAAAACAAAATCAAGCATTTTTTATATTAAACATGGTGAGACTGAAATTAATATCAAATATCATATTATATTATATTAGTTTAACGAATACTGAACAAATAAATACATTTACAATGAAAAATAATAACACTTTTACAAGTCTAAACCAATGGGAAACAATGCAAAAAGATATTTTTAAATGGTATAAGGAAACTATGCTGATGAACATGGCTAAATCACATCATAGTATACATACTGTATACAAATATACACACTTAAAAAGGAAAATGCTAACTAGTAGCTACAGCTTATAAAAGACATTTTAGACACTATAAAGTCAAACACAGTTTTACATTAACTACTGCACAGCAGTAGGTTATTTCAATTGCTATTAATTCAGCAAAGTGTAGACAACTGTATAAACGGCTGTTGCTTAGAAGCATTGTACCAGGCAAACTAAATGGCCCATGGAATTGAAGCTGCAGTCTGCATGATCTTGTCTTTTCATCATTATTGATTAATCAGTCAGACTAATTTGCTCAGTGTGTTGAGATTCTTCTTTGTGCCTCAGACGTCGCATGGCTACTGTCTAACAGACCCGCAAGATCTAAGCATCCTGTTTTTTGTCATTGTAATGCAGTGTGAAGGTGTATTATTTGCTCATTTACTGTATGGTACAGCGCTCGGGGGTCTGCTCTTCAGTGGCAGCACTGCTGGAGGTCTGGCATTTTCTTTTGCCTTTAGATGGAGCAGCTGTACCGTGATCTATAGTGTGCTGCAGTAGGTCTTTACTCTCACTAGGTGGCAGGTTGTAGAAGAAGTACTGCGGTGCCATCTGAATGAACCTGTCACAAGAAAATAAAAAAATCAAAATGATAAAAGGCTAAATGGCTAGCATTAATTAAAAGGAGAAACTAGCAATGAAAAAAATAATTTATTAAATTATGAAAGACTAAAGACTTAACCAATACATAACCAATACATTTATAATTTTACAATAACAATACATTTATAATTATTAATAGCATTATTAATTATATTGAGAATGTTATTAAATGATAAAAAAAAAATAAAATACTGTTAAGATTCTCTAACAGGAGATTACAGAAGGTAAAAGACAGAAGATAATACAAAACAGATAAACTAAATCAGTTGTTTTTTGTCAAAACAATTTAGTATGACGATGCTAATGATAATAATGATTTAGTAAATGATTTAGTTTTATTAAAGGTTTAAATAAACAATAACACAGTTAATACACAGTTGCGTTCTAAAATAAGTCAGTAATACATAAAAATACCTATTATTGTAATACATTTTATTGTATAAATTATTTATTTATTAAACAATGTTCTATGGTATACAAATCCCTATACTGATGAAACATTATATCACACTAGGGCTGCTCGATTATGGGAAAAATCATAATCACGATTATTTTGGTCATAATTGTAATCACTATTATTCAAAACGATTACTGTTGAAGTCAAAATTGTTCGCCCTCCTGTAAATATTTTTAATAAACATTTTCCAATTGATGTTTAACAAATCATGGAAGCTTTCGCAGTATTTCTTATAATATTTTTTCTTCTGGAGAAAGGCTTATTTGTTTTATTTCGGCTAGAATAATAGCAGATTTAAATATTTTGAAACCTATTTTAAGGTCAATATTATTAACCCCCTAAAGCAATATATATTTTGCTTGTCTGCAGAAGAAACAATTGTTATACAATGACTTGTCTAATTACGCTAACTTTAATCGCACTTTAATCAGAATACTAGTATCTTGAAAAATATCTAGTAAAATATTATGTATTGTCATCATAGCAAAGATAAAATAAATCAGTTATTAGAAATGAGTTATTAAATCTATTATGTTTAGAAATGGGTTGAAAAAATATCTTTCCATTAAACAGAAATTGGGGGAAACGGGGGGCTCATAATTCAGGAGGGCTAATAATTCTGACTTCAACTGTACATATACAGTTATTTTCCTCCTTGTAAATAAGGAATAGAATAAAATATGAAACAAACTGTGCTTTAAGCACCTTGACTGTAAGGAAAAAAATTTAATAATAGCTACAAAAGTCCTTCAGTGAAGAGCAGTGAGTGATTTTCTCCTTTTGTTGTTTGATTATTGATAAACAGTTGGCAGCAGGAATATTGCACACTGTCACTTTAAGAGCAGTGCAGTTCTGTTTAATGGTTTCATTTTGACGTGTCTTTTGATTCTCAACTTGTTTGTTTATTACACAAATGAGGGTTAATATGAATTATCACTAAACACAGCGTTTTGACACAAATGTGCATGTATTTGATCGTTAAAGCGCTCACATTAAGATGACTAGATGTGTGTGCTCTGCTCGTCCCTGAAGCTGAGCGCACACACATAACAGCATCCGATCTCTTTTGCGCTTTTAAAAACATGTACGTTTCGAATGTACATCAATGAATGATGCGCATCCAGTGCTGCAAACGTTACAGTACAGTACATACTTTTAGTCGTTTTCATGTCAAACTGATTAATGTTTTTTCATAATCGTTAGAAGCCGAAATCAAATTTTCAATTAATTGCACAGCCCTAAATCCCACAATAAAAAATAGAAATCCAATAATTTAACCAGTAAATACAAAATGAAGAAAAGAAAAATAACACAAATAGAGAAAGCAGAGTGTGTACATTCTTATACTTCGATGATTATTAATGTTATAAACATCTCTTTCTTTAGTATCTTACTACTTGGGTGTTTTTGCTTTGGCACCACACATTTGCTCAGTAACAACCAGATGAGGTTGTTACAGAATTTATCTAGTAGCTCATCTATCCAGTCAGTTTGTTGCTTAAGTTTCAGAATAGAATAATAAAATAGATTTTGGTAACAGGTCCTAAAATGAAAGCAGCTGGAGATGTTCTCGACAAAGCAGATGATGCAGAACTTACTCGTGCGCTGAGATCTGAGAGACGGTTCTGATGCAGTTGTTCTCTGACAGCGTGTGCTCGTGGTACAGGACCCATTCCGGCAAGTTCCTCTTGTTCACCTCAAGTCCATAGCCGGACAGCGGGTGGATCTGAGCCACATGCTTATGGGTTAACATGAAGTAATTCCCTGACCCGTCGATGTCCCTCGCCACCTGGAAAACCACACGCAGATTAAACCATGGAAAATGCTTTATAACAGTACTTTAAGAGCACTGAATCACACTTAAATATGCAAAACACTGTGCCATTTACTAATCTGGCTTAATCACAGATGTACTGTCCTAAGGCTATGATTTAAAGAGAATTAGTGTACTGGTTTTCACCGCTGAACATTAACAGTGCATTTGACAAAAGAGGTTAATCCGCTTTCTCGGTCAGATTCACAGAGACTTTGATGTTTTATAATTAGAATGCAGCACTCACAACAGTGCACAACAAAATCATTTTTCCAAACTACATATTCTACAGTCAGGATTTTCACACTTACCAACAGTTAATTTACCAGCCATACCTATTTAAAAATAATGGCATTGCTAAGGTGTTGCTATGTGGATGCTAAGGTGCTGCTATGCAGTTGCTAAGGTGTTGCTAGGCGGTTGCTATGGTGTTCAGAGTAGTTGCTAGGTGGTTTCTAAAATAAATTAGCATGGTTCTCGTATGAATTAGCATGCTGCTAGCATGTCTCTAGCATAAATTAACATGTTGTTAGCATGGTTCTAGTATGAATTAGAATGTTGCTAGCATGTTTCTAGTATAAACTAGCATGTTTTTTAGGGTGAATTTAGCATAAATTAGCATGTTGCTAGTATGATTATAGTATGAATTAGCATGTTGCTAGTATGTTTATAGTATGAAATAGCATGTTGCTAGTATGTTTATAGTTTGAATTAGCATGTTGCTAGTATGTTTATAGTATGAATTAGCATGTTGCTAGTATGTTTACAGTTTGAATTAGCATGTTGCTAGTATGTTTATAGTATGAATTAGCATGTCGCTAGTATGTTTATAGTTTAAATTAGCATGTTGCTAGTATGTTTATAGTATGAATTAGCATGTTGCTAGTATATTGTTAATATGGATTGGTATGTTATTAGATTGTCCAATGTAAAGTCAATGGCAGTTTTTTATAATGAAAGTCTATGGGGCAGTTTGGGTGCTGTAAGTGGTTGCTAGGGTGTGGTGACCTCAAATGTTTAAAGGTCATCAGTGGCAGATTGGTAGTCTCAGTTAAACGAGCCCAATGACAGTCTGGCGCAAAGTTATGAGCTCACAAAGTTTGGTCCAATGTTAAGTCAATAGGACTTTTTTCCGGGTCAGTTTGGATCAGTTGGAAAAGATATAGCAACCCAAGTCAGACCAGTTTGGAGGTTTGGGGTAAGTTTGGTGGTTGTAGTATGAACGGTTTAGGAGGAGATGCATATAGAAATTAGTCTCAGAAGAAGAAGAAGAAGTTTATGTAGTATAGCAAGATGTTGGATTGCTCAAGTCATCATAAATAGGTATGGCTGGTAAATTAACCGCTGGGAGGGGTGAAAATCCTATTTCAA
>CAIGQZ010034880.1:7729777-7742905 GCA_903798205.1 Danio tinwini
ATAGTGCTTTTTCCAACATTAGAGTTTTTATTTTGGCAAAAAAAAAGAAAATGTATCTTATGAAATGCTTCTCTGTTACTGACTGTCTGTAGTCAGAATAATCTGTAGTCAGATTAACATGATTTATTAAGATGTTGTAAATTTTACATTTTCAAATGCACATTATAAGTGATCTCAGCACATGCAGAAATTTCCGATGTTTTGTCCGAAGGGCATCTCTCCAACACAAAAAGTGTTATCATGACATCAAGATGTTATGAAAAATAATAGCGATTTGATTAACCATATTGCTTACTTAGGCATTGAAATGGTTAATAAAAAAAGATCCTGGCCAACTGGCAAAAAACATTATTTCATAAACTCACAAACCCTGATTTTAATTCACATTTGGCACTTGGCTGGTGTTAATTTTAGGCCCTGATTACAATACTAAATATATCACTACTATATCCACACCTGCATGAAGAATCCAGCTAGTAGGGCACGTCTGACGTTTAAGCTGTTGCTTCTAGAACCAAAGGCCGGTAAGGACACAGGCAGCTCTAGGCGTTTCAGGATTTCTGTTAGCTCAGAGCGTATGGCGTCTGCCGTCTGAAGAGCAGCCAGACTGAGGAAATGCTCATCACACCACTGCTCCACTTTAGAGTCTGGAGGTACAAGTAATGTAATCCAATTACTTTTTTATATACAGTAATTATCAAACTAATGCATTGCTTTGTTCATTTACAAGAAAAACATCTGAGTTACTGTTTCAAAGAAGTAATGCAAGTTTGTTTTTTCTCTCTTATCATATGTTGAAAATCACACAAGTTGTAAACATGATGGTTACCGTAGATCTGGATTAATAATAAATAAAAACAGTCAAAAGCATATTGGACAAACCTCCAATAATTAAAATGTTAGCACAAATATTAATTGTGTATTTAATCAGATTTTAATAACTAGCAACTAATGTCTTTGCGGCTAAGCTTCTATGATTCAATTCAACAATACTTATGAGCAAAAAATGACTTTACTTAGGCTTATAAATTTGACTTTTATTTTGAAAGGCCACTTACGTTTGCCAAAAACATTCATTCATTCGATTTCCTTCAGCTTATTCCCTCATTTATCAGAGGTCACCACAGCCAAATGAATGCCAATTTGCCAAAAAGATTATTTACACCAAAAAGCAAGCAAGCCAGATCCAGATAACTCCAGATAAGTAAAAGTAATGTAAAGCATTACTTGCCATAGTAACTGTAAAGTAATCCAGTTACTGTTTTAGGAGTAACTCAAATTGTAATGCATTATGTTAGAAAATAACTTTTCTTAAAGGCACAGTTCACCTAAAAATTAAAATTCTGTTATCATTTACTCATCCTTGATTTGCTCCATACTAATATGAGTTTTTTTGTTCTGTTGAAAGAAGATATTTTGAAGAATGTTGGAAAGTGGTAATCATTGCAATCAATAGCATTGTTTTTTTCTACTATAGATGTCAATGATCTTAAACATTCTTTAATGCATCCCATTATTACTGGATGTTACTGAGACACAAATGCCCGTTGTTGAATAATTTTACAGTCTGATTAAAAGCAGACTCAGGATGCTTCAATGAATTGCTTTATTTTAAAAATAAATCACTCACATGATCCATCCTTTGCATATCTGTAGGCATTAAAGATATTAATAAGAGTAAAATGATCTCCCTCGGCATGCTGGAACTTCTGATGACACAATAAGGCCTTCTGTCTCACTTCCACTGGTGGTGTAAGGAAGCAGCTCGGAGCTAAATTACAAAAACAAAGAACAAGTAAATGTATTATTATTTTTATTATTATTATTATTTGTAATTATGTGTGTGTGTGTGTGTGTGTTATTAATTTTCAGTTTTTATTGCTACATACACTTAAATGGTACATATACTTGGTGCAATAATAGTGACTTGACATGATTTCCAGATATAACTGGATGAAGCAAAGACATAGTGGATGTGAGACACATGGTGACACACCTGTCGAGTGGATTGTACTGAGACAGGATTACCTGTTAGCATGGCAGCAATGGTCAGCACTTCACACACACAGTCAAATTCGCAGGACGCAAGCAAAGTCTTAGCCATCTGTGGCTCCAGAGGAAACTCTGACATGATAATTCCAATCTCGGACAGATTTCCGTCATCATCCAATGCAGCGAGATAGTCCAGTTCCTCTAAAGCTTGCATGAGGCCTTCAGGATCTACAGTGGAGGGAACATTCAGATGTTTCATTTATTTCAAAACAATTATATTTTTTCTATTTGTGCCATTTATTATGAAAAATATTTAAAATAATTGATTGTTTATTGAGTAATAATTTTTTTGTCATTGTTTATTGTTAACCAGTTCTGCTGTTGTTAAAAGTTTATTGAAATAAAGCTGAAATACTAGATACATTTATTTGTTTAATTTTTTTCAAAACACTACACATAATTCTCTGAATTTGTCACAATTTTCATGCAGAAAATTTCTTGTTTTCACAAGGAACACACTGTCATTCAAAATTGTAAAGTCAGTTGTCCTACTTTGCATACTAACTCATCGCATAGGTAAACACTCGGCACACATAATTGCAATTTAGAAATCAGAGCTCATCTCATATTCTCCATTTCTCAATCCTATTGAGGAATTTTTTTCTGCCTGGGGATGGAAAGTGTATGACTGAAATCCACACTTCTGTTGATGGCATATGTAGACCATGTTATGTGCAACTTTGTGTTGGTTGGGATAAACACTGTGTACACTGTTTTTGTGCAAAAAATACAGTAAAATATATTTGGTACCGTTTATTTGTGTGTTTTGTATAAAAATAATATCCAGAAAAATTTTACAATGCACTTATGCAGGCCTATGTACTGTCTGTAGTAAGTGTAACACAGAACAAAAAGGGCTTACAGTAAATCATTATGATGAATGGAGAAGAAGTTGTCATAGTGTTTTACATTAAGCATATTAGTGATCAACTGGTTCTTATAAATGTCTATTCATGTGATGGTTTGTGTGTGTCATTTGAAAACAAAACACCATTTTGTGAAGAAATTACAGTTTTGAATGTAAAGTGTGATTTTGCAGGAGAATTGAAGAGTTTTGCCCAAAGTGTGTGTTTTGTGATTTGTGTGTAGAGTTCTGACAATATGAGACATGCTTTCATTACAGAAAATGTGTGTAAACAATTGGGAAAAACTGTAAATATAATAATAAAAACTACACACACACACACATATATATATATATATATATATATATATATATATATACTATTATTATGCAAATTATTTATATAAAAAGGTCAAATCAATCCAAATGAAAAAAGATACATTTTAAAAACAAAAAATAAAGAAATTAAAAAGAAAAAAATACACAAAATTTTCAATAAAAACCCCAAAATTTACAAGCAGATTTTAATAAATACTACAAATAATTCATATATACTGCAATATGATTTAAGTAATACTAAAATAACACTGAACTGAGCTAAATAACAATAAATGAGGTAATCGTTAAAATAAAAGTTTGATTTATTTGATTAAAATAAGAACAAATATATTTAATACATACATTCTTATTAACTTACGCACACACAAAAAAATTCAAACAAATTTGCTGCTTGTTCAAACTACTTATTTAAAATAAGCGGAGTCAACACAATAACTTATTTTTTGGGGGACAACCTAATTGTTTTATATTCAATCTACTTAAATTTAAGTAGAATTTGCTACTTAAAACAATTCTGTTAACTTAATCGATTTGTGTTGGGAAGGGATTGTGTTGAACCCAACATTTTTTACAGTGTAACAAAAAACCTACAGATAATTTTAAAAACCAACTGAGCACGTGTTATTGTGGAAGTATGTCAACAGGTTATCTATCAACTGTTATCTGCAATGCATTTTCCCTATAGAGATACACTTGTTAGCTTGACAGCACAGATAGTAAACAGCCAATAAACTCTCACTAACTCATGGCATCATAACAAAAGAGCCTCACATATTTCCTTGGTTGCATCATAAGGTAAACAAGTTCATGTAGTTCATGGCACCGTGTTGTTTTCGTGATGGTAGCTCCACTAATGATTCTGCTCGTCTGAACGGTGCTTGTTATGAGAGCAGGTTATCTTTGCAACAATGAACCCAGTGATTGTGCTGTCGGCTCAGCTAAAGCACGCCTCACCTCCTCTTAATACCAGCAGTGAGCAGAACAGACCCATCTGCACCTTGACTGAGAGCCAAGAGGACCTGCCTGATCCCAGATTTGCCTGGCTGTGGTAAACAGTGGATAGTGAACCACTTGTTTGTATTCAGATGGAATAGATTCATGTGAGCGATTCTACAAGCCAAGTATATAAACGGTAGGGGGAAAAAATTGATGTAACATAGTATCGCAATATTTTATGTGGCAATACTATATCAATACATGGATGCCCATGTCGGAAGGTTGCATATAACATTTATGTATTGGTCAGTTTATCTGCTTGACAATCCCATTTTGTTCCATAGCAATAAAATAATCGAAGTGTGATAAACAACCTGAGAAATGTGCCAGATGTTGTCTAAAGTCTTTGTTTGGGGACATAATTTGAAGTCGAAATAAAGGTAATAAACTGTGATGTATTTCAGAATATAGCGATATATTTAAAAACACAATAATACTATAGCGTGAAACACGTATTGTGATAATTTTTAATTTGCATTGAAAAAGACTTCCGGTTAAGCACGCGAGTGGGTAGACACACTTAAAGTGAGCTCCCAAGTATTTTGTCTTTCAATATATCTTGCTGGCTGCTTGAATCTTTAAACACACTTGGTGGTTTCTTTTTTGTATCGCGCATCAGACGGTTATAGTTTGGAAGGATTTATGGCATGTGAAAAGCAGAGAAAACTTAAAACGGCGGCGGCCGCAACAGAGAGTCAAGACGACAGGCTGCCATTCGACCTGGAAAATCTCTGAGCCACTGTGATCTTCGAGATAACTTCTACCATCGCAGAACAGGTGAAAGCAGCTATTGACTCTGCTCTTACTCCAGTTGTTGCGTCTTTTGAGAGTTTTAAATTGAGCATCAAGTCACAAGGTCGATGTATTGATGAACTCGATTAGCACATGACCGATTACAGTGACTGCATTGCACCACTGGAACAGACGGTGCTAAAGTTGAATTCAGCTAATAAAGTACTCACAGAGAAAGTAATTTGTATTGAAGCCTGGACCTGATTCATATCTTATTATTCATATTTCTATTATCATTCCTATGTCATTATACTGTATATATGAGCAATTCCAGTGTTATAGATGTGACATTTGCAGTAAAAACTCAAAACATAAATTCACATAGAAAGTATACAATAACATTATATTAAACCATCTGTTTATATTTTCTAAAACAACTAACCACAGAGTTATGGGATCAGAAAAATATCAATCTGTAAACATTTTTTATACTTGAAATGAGGAAAATAAACATGCGTTATGGATGTACCAAAAAGAGTTTGTAAGTTTTCAGTCTACAACATACTTTGTAGAAATTCTGTAAATTAAACTGCACAACCTAAAAGAAACAATGCTAATCAAACAGATACGAGTCGGCTCACTAAAGAACAAACATGATTGATTTTATTTTATTTAATATTTTTGCATTTATGAGGAAAAAGTGTCATTATGGATGTGACACCAGTGAAATTGCCACTTGTGTGATTTTAGCTAATTAAATATAATAGTTTTAAACACTGACAGATACATTTATGAGTATTTTTTTAGTACTGTAAAATACTTGCTTACACAAAAATGTAGAAACGGTTTCTCTATTTTGGTGAAAACTAAATTTTTTTCATGGCAAGGTTGACATCTGCATGGAATTGCTCATATATATATATATATATATATCTAAGGGCTGCATGGTGGCGCAGTGGGTAGCACGTTCGCCTCACGTTCGAGCCTCGGCAGGGTTTGCTTGTTCTCCCCACGATCGCATGGGTTTCTTCCGGGTGCTCCGGTTTCCCCCACAAGTCCAAAAACATGTGTTACAGGTGAATCGGGTAGGTTAAATTGTCTATAGTTTATGTGTGTAAATGAGTGTGTTTGGATGTTTCCCAGTGATGGGTTGCAGCTGAAAGGGCATCTGCTGTGTAAAACATATGCTGGATAAGTTAGCGGTTCATTCCGCTGTGGTGACCCAAGATTTATAAAGGGACTAAGCCAAAAAGAAATGTGCTTATAATTCATAGTAAATTATAATTATAGTATCTTAGTAACTAATTAGCAACACCCTAACAACTGCATATCTGCATTAATGTAAAGTTGTAAAGATTTAATTGTATAAGAAGGATCTCACCTGGTCTGTCAATGAAGTCACAGTGGCTCAAACCAGCTATTTCCATGCGCTTTAGGAAAAGCACAGTGGAAGTGATGTCAGACTCTAGTAGGTGAGGGACGCTTTCGGCAGGAAGTGATGTGTCCTCTTGATACAAACAGAAACACTTGCCTGCAGATATAAAAAAACTCAGGCTTAGGATTCAGTGCATGACAAAACAATTGGATAAAACATTTTTAATTTTAAGTAGTACACTTCTGTTAAAATGTATTCAAATTTTCAAATGAGTATTTTAAACAGTTTTTGGAAATATTTAACCAATTTTACAAATGCATTAATATTATTTAGAAGTTAGTTTTTTCTTAAAAATGTAGAAAAGCAAGAGGTGCTTACCAGTTGGGCCCGCGAGTTGTTTGCGGCTCTCAGCTTGGCTCTTGCTGATTGGTCGAATTACAATTGAGTTGGCTCTGATTCGAGGATTGTACACCTGTCACAATGAAACATCATCATTTTATGGCCAATCAAATCAAAATGGAAAAAAGGGAGCTGATCTCAATCTTAAGCAGTACTGAAATATAAAAAGTATAGCACTTCCACATTTTTATTAGTATAATTACTACATATATTCTTGACCTTCACTCATGTGTACTTTACAAATTGAAGGAAAAGGCTAGCCTCTAAAATTCCTGATAAAAGCTAAATCAGTACGTACATATCTTTTCTGCACTCCAGCATCAATCACATAGCGAATAGTGTGAAAGGCCCAGAACAGATCTTCGCTGGGGCTGCAGGTGAGGAAGACTCTCCTATTCTTGCTCTCCTCAGTCAGCAGTGAGAGACTGTCTCCTTGCTTTGGGCACAGAGACACGGGCACCAGCTCTCCATGAGACAGAGCGAGATTGGCACCCTCTCTCCGCAAAATGGCATGGGCACATTCAATCTCCTTGAAAATGAAACGAGAAACAAAAGTTTTGATAACCATAGAATTCTTTTTTTGAAATTCTATAGTATGCTAGATTTAAGAATTAGTTTTTATTTATTTATTTACATTTTTCTATTAATTGTTTAATTTATACATATTATTATTTGTAAATTTACCACATTAATTGTACAATGTATGATTTTCATAATTCTTATAGTAATTATACATTTTAAAATATAAAAGAAAAATAGAAGCATATAATTCTATATGATTTTGATTAATTATATTATAGATTATTTTAATTTATATATTCATAAACTACATTGATTAATAATATATATATATATATATACAGTATATATTATTTTTTCAATACATTTGAATTAAATCATCATAAATAATACAAATAAATAACATATTATGAATTTTTTTATTAATAAAAAAATACTAAACTAATCTTAATCTTTAATTTCTATTTTATTTTTATCTTTTAATTTTATTTTATATATTAATCTTTAATATTTCTATTTATTAAAAATAAATAAATATAACATATAAATATCAAACATTATTATATTTATTTGACTTTCTATTTGATCAAATTAATTTGTTAACAAATAAAACAATTAATAAATATTTAAAAAATGTACGAAAACGTAAACAACTGCAAATGCCCAGCATTATCTCATCTATTTAATGTTTAAATGTCTCTCACTTGCTCAGTTGCCAGAAAGGCCACAATGTCTCCATGGTTTTCATTCTGGTGTATCTCCAGAGTGAGTCTAAGAGCAGAGCAGAGATAATCCTTCACTCCTCCTCTCCCACTACCAAACAGCACTTCACACGGCTGTGGTCCATCCAGCTGGATCTGAGGAACACTTCCATAGTGTCTCTGCAGCTTCTCTGAGGAGTGCGGAGCACTAAGGATGACCAGTCTGAGCTCTGGCCGTGTCAGAAGCACGTCTTTGAGGAGTCCGAGGAGCAGGTCTGTGCTGACGGTGCGTTCCTGGGCCTGATCGAGGACCACCACACCACACTGCTCCAACAGAGGGTCTGACATCATTTCCCGGAGCAGCACGTCATCTGTGCAGTATCTGCAAAGCAACAGATGTCATTGCAGTAGGATGACCAGATGTCACTGTTTTCCGGGGACTGACCCAATTTTTGATGTCTTTTCCAGACTGGAGCTGTTTTAATTAAAAATTTGAATGTACAAAATGTTCTGCCCCCACTTTTTCACTTACTCATAATAGAGTTTTCGATGGTCTTTTGACCACTTAACAACAAAATGTCTGTTCACCATACGTTACAAGTTTCAAAAATAAAAACCAGCATGTGTGTGGTACGGTAGGGCTGCAAAATACTGGGAAAAACATTCTAATATATTCTAATCTAAAATCTAAAGAAGTCAAAATCTAAAGTCAAATTTAAGACTTTTTAAAGACATTTTTATGACTATGAAAAAAAAAATGTCATATGTATATACAGCGCTCAGCATAATTGAGTACACCCCATTTGAAAATGAATATTTTTATCCATTTCTCAGTGAATATAGGTAATGTATTTTGGTGCATTTAAACAAAACAGATTTATTAAACAGATATATTTATTAAAATAATATTTAAGTCACCAAATATAGTACAAAGATTATACAATTAAATTCAAGCTAAATATTGCAAAAAAAATTACAATCTACAAAATCTCTTGATTTTTCCTCTTTTTTAAAAATTTGTATTTAATATTTTTCTATAACATAAATTGTGCTGTACTAGTTTTTGGACTGTTATCATAAGTTATTTTGTTAGATAAGCTCCAGATTTGGCTTCAGTACTGACTAATCTGATGTATATGCACACATATAATATTGTATAGCTTCCTTTTAAAAAATAATAATTTAAAGAGAGATTTGTGACAGGTGTAGTTATATATGCTGAGCACTGTAAAGCTAAATGCAAATTTTTTAATGGCCCAGCAGAAAAAAATCTAATTAGATATTTCTTAGCCACTTACTTATATGTTTCAAAACAAGCAGACCTTTGTTATATACATACATTTTTTTGTAACATAACTAAAAAAAACTCTTAAAAAACTAAATGCATGCACAACAGATATTATAATGTAATAGTTATTAATAGTTTTTCTTAACGTTTTGTTGGTGATTGGATGTGTGTCGAACTGATTGTGTAGTTTAACATAAAGGAAAATTAGGACCCATTTAAAATGATTTAAGATTTAAGACAAAATTTCTGTGAATTTAAGACTTTTTAAGGTCTAAAATTTCTATATATATATATATATATATATATATATATATATATATATATATATTTTAGTTTTCGAAATTTAAGACTTCTTAAGACCCTGCAGATTTCACTAAATGAAATTAATAGCTCTATGTAGAAAGTATTCATAATTTCAAATTGGGATGATTATATATATTTACATAAAATGTTTCTAAAAGTTACAAACTATGCTTTAAACTGGCTTGAAATGTTCACACAGTCACAAGCCTTAAAAACACACGCACATTCTGTGCAGAATACTGTAAAAAAACTGCAGATTTATGGGGAATGATTTAGGCAGTATCATAACTAAAAACTTAATATGTTAAATAAAAATAATACCTTTTTAACTTTATATAATATTTACAATACTAATCCTATTAGATCCACTTATTTGGTAAAGAATATAATAATTATAATAATAATTATAATAAATTTGGTCTCTCATATAATACATCTACCATATATCTACTGAAAGACAGAAATTATTACTTTACAAACTGTATTGTGAGTAAATAATACGAGCATTTTCATATTAGTTATAGTAATATTGCTAAAATTCATACAAAAATTGAATAAATATAAATTTACACACATTTAAACAACTAAATAAAAAGACTCAATTGTGGGCTGAAAATCTGTGAATTTCTGCGTGCGGAGATTCCGTGTGGGCCTACTTATTGGTAACTTTATGGTTAAACTTTTCAACTGTTGCTCCCTGTCAGCTATAATTCTGATTCTGCAATGTGACCTATGCAGATGCACACATTGTGATATTGATGCTGAAATTATATATTGTGCAGCCCCAATGTGTAGTGTAGAATAATTTTTGCACACATCTACTTTTTCGTGAAGAAACAGATGTGATTGGATGGTAATTTACACTGGGAATTGTCAGTTGCCTTAAGGTCAGTGTTTTCATTAAGTCCGCTGTTCTAATGAGTGTTCTTGCTCTTTTGTTCACCAGACTGACTTATGGCCACTCTGAAAGCTCTGATGAAGCATATGGTCATCATGGCAGCTGCCGTGGAGACCCTCAGAACGAACCCCCTCAGCCTTTTGTTAGCTATATATTGTTTAGGACAGGCGCCCCTGAAAAGGCAACGCACGTGTGCTGATAATGAAGGGGGGAGGGCAGGACTGCAGAACTCAATGGAGGAAAATGTCCAAGGCAAATGACCAAATGATGCTGTGCAGATTTTGTGTTATCATTTACACACCTGAGTACAGTGTCTGGGGAGCAGCAGGCCTGAAGCGGGATGCTATATCCAACCTCATTGCCGATGTTCACATCCATCTCGTCGGCTACACGCAGGGCCAGCTCCACTGTTGTCTGATGGTGAATCTGAGTGCACACCACCATGCCGTTCTGATACTGTGCAGACAGGCAAAACTCTGCACACCACTGAGGGATCTGATGAAGATTAAGACAGATAACCACAGGCTGTAAGGCTATTCAAAAACAAAACACTCACACATAACTGCTAACAAACTGGTACAAACTAGCCAAATTGTGAAATTGTTGTATCTGCCACATCAATTCAGTCTTATTTACACCAAAGATAAACCATTTAAGCTAACAATAAATTAAGTTTAGCATTTGAGCCCCATATTATACTTCTTTGCCTTTAAGTTAAACCACGGTAACTACAAATGAACAGACTATAGTTTAATATTGGCATTTGTAGAAAGTCGTGGTTATACAAATAGTAATTAATATCCCAAAAGCCACAGTTACTAAACTTTCACTAAAATGAAATCAAGTTTCAATTGAAATTTGAATAATATGATAATATTTTTAATATTTCGACTAAAATACCACATCATGTTTTAAACTAGAACTTTTAATATAAATTAATATATTACATTTATGAAACATAATATATAACAAGGACAAATAAACTGACCTGAGTGCTTTGTCCTGTTTTAGCTGTGCCTGTAACGATCACAATCTGGCTTTTGATCAAGCTGTCCATAAACTCGCATTTCGCTCCCCACACCGGCAAACACTTTCTTTCTCTTAATAATTTGTAATATCTTGAAGAAAAGGGGAGTCCGTCGAACTGATTCAACTCTAGCAGGTCGTCCGAATCCATGTCTTGACTTTCAGTGGTTTCCAATAGTTCCTCCACATCTGTTGATAGCTCCATCTCCATCGCTGTCCAAATAAATCTCTTTCGTCAGTAACTCAAATAAATCAAACGGAACAAATAGACTAAATCAACGCCCTGTTAAATATGTGACATATTTATGACCCTAAACAGATTACCTCCTTCAGATGAGTTTTAGGGACCGGAGCTCAACAGAGACAGGCCCTTTGTGTCATCAGTTGTCCCGCTCAACGCACTAGTGATGTCTGAATCGTATTTTGAATCGGATCTTTTATAATGAACCGTAAACAGGTGGTTCGCCAGTACGTTGAGTCGGTTCGAGTGGTTCTCGACTCCGCAGCTGGAAGTTTAATGTGTGTATAGGTTTTGCTTGGTAGTTTTGTCAACATATGTATCGGTGTTTATATAGGAGCAATATACTAAGGTATTAACACTATAAGGTAGTTAGTTTTCAAATGTAAATGCAAGTGGGTTCAGTTATAAACGTCATGCTATATTTGGCACACACACACACACTAAAATAATGATAATAAAGATTAAGGAAACATAAGATGCTTAAAAAGCATGTAAACCTAATATCCTGTGTGACATAAAAGTAGGCTATGTGATTCCTTTTGACCGGTTCTTTAAATCGAATTGTTCAAAAGAACCGATTCTGTTTCTTACCGTGAGCGCACTGACTCACCATTCGGACGCGCTGCGGCGGAGATTTTGAGCGGTCATGTGGTCATTTAATCCCATCACAATAGAGCCACGGCTGATGCAAGTGACTACTACAGGGCAAAACACACGAAAAAGGTTTAGTAAGGATAACCGTACATTGTAGTTGGTTATTGATTATACAAAAAAAGATGATGGTCCAAAGAGAGCGCGCACTTCTGCTCCAGTGACATCATCATGACAACCTTGAAACTCGCGGTGTCAGATGTGCACGTTCTTTAAATTTGTACTTGTATTCCAGTCTCTTACAGATGACTTCCTGATTTATATTGTACATTTCTTATTTTCTAAATAAAAGTTTATTAAAAAAAAAAAAAAAAAGGTGTCAGATGTGCACGAGCAAACCGCAGACTCATGAAGTACACAATAAAACATATCTACAAGCCATCAGCATCACTGAGGGGAAATATTCTTATCAGTACAAGAACTCTGACTGAGACTATGATAAAGCCAGGTAAACATTTGATTTTATTTGTTTTCTTTGGATAGTGTGTTGTCAGGAAATTATTTTCCATTAAACTAAATTCTAAATATCTATCATTCTAAAAGCTTGTTTAAATTTCCTAATCAGTGGCCTACCATTTTTTAAAATAATACATTTCACATCATTTAATTATAAAACATTAAAAGTAACAGATAAACAAACAAATAAACAAAACAAATAAATAAATAAATAAACAAACAAACAAACAAATAAATAAATAAATAAATAAATAAATAAATAAATAAATAAATAAATAAATAAATAAATAAATAAATAAATAAATAAA
>CAIGQZ010034880.1:7748847-7771017 GCA_903798205.1 Danio tinwini
AAAACATTAATAAACATTTTAACAAGGAACAAGGTATGAATTTTTTATTATTGTTTTTTTGACAATAAAAGAGACTGTCTCTAAAAAGGTTTGTATTATTCTGAAGCTTCCTAAATATGAATTTAAGCCCATAAAAAAGTGCTACATTGAACATGATTCACTTGCATTAGATGGAGAAAAATCCCGGAATGTTTCCTCCAAAATGCTACTTTCCCCTCAGTTGAGAAAAGTGAGCAATTCACATCTTTGATGGCCTGCGGATGAGTAATTGCACTGTAAAACAACCCAGGCTCATTCTGAAAACGTAACTCTATATATATTTCTGGAGAGGGCCAAATACATCCCAGGAGGTATGTGTTTTTTTTGCAGGTTTTGTTTTCGTGAATCCGCCAGAGGCCGCTGTGTACGCATTTTCAGATCTCAAATTTCTCTTGCGAGTGCCATTCGCACCTACTCTTCTTGTGTAAATCTACCAGTGGTCGCTGTCAACTGACTGACTGATTGACTGATCCACCCTCCTCCTTGCCTAAACCCAACCAATAGTGTTTTCAAAAGCACAGATTCACCTAAACACCCACTTCCCTAAATGCCACAGACAGTGTTTTCAAAAGCAATCCAGAAAAAGAAAAGTCCTCATGGCGGCCTGATTTTTACCACATTTATTAGATCTGACCACATTTCCACCCTGTTATTTACCTGTTTCTTTTATTTTTGAGCTGCCGTTTTTGTCATACCTGCCTTCTGACTCAAACCCTGACTCAAACCCTGTCCTAATGGTCAACTCCATGTCACAAATCCGCCAACAAATGCAGCGAGCCACTGGACAAACTGGTAACAGCAGAAAAGCCGTCTATATGGAGGTAAGCGGTCAGCTGGTAAGCGTGAAAAGAAAGGGCATCATACTGGCTCATAGCATTCGTTTTAAAGTCAAAATGCAGTCATACATATGTCTGGCTACATAATTTGAGATGTTCATAAATGTATATAGGGCTACTTTTTCAGAATGAGCCTGTGTTGTGTAAAAATTAATTACTTTACTTAAAAAAAGTCAACAAGTTAACTTTACAAAAATTTTTTAGTAAACTTGGAGTTGTTAAATTTACTTAATTAGTATAATTATGCACATAGTTAATTTACTTAAGGTATACTGACATTTTTAAGTAAACTCAAATAATTGCTTTTTACAAAATAGGAAATGTTTATTTTTGGGGTGCATTATTTTCTGAACAGTGAAGATAACATGACTATAGTACATGCCTAAAATATAAAAATAATACTATCCATTGATGTGACAATTAATATAAACATCTTTATTTATCATCCTTGGTGTGAATGAGCGTCTATAAACTTAGAAGAACAAGAAAACACTCTAAAAAAAAATGGAAGAAACACATGATCTGTAACCTAAAATCAAATCATCATTTTTTAAAAGTGTAAAAACCATCAGAAAGATTGTAATAAAAAGTCACAATGATCATACAGTAAAAAAAAAATGTGTCAAGCACAGCACATAGTTTCCTCCTCACAATAAATATACATCTTAAATAGTTGTGCAGTACCTGAGCAAGGACAGACGAACACCTTTCATTTTATTTTTTTTTTTTGAGGAGGCGCAGCACCAAGGTGTCCGGTCAGCCTCTTCTCTGCAGGGGGGTCACATCGTCCAACAGAGTTTCATAGTGCAAAACAAGTGTGTTCAGATGCTGGTGAAATTCACCCAGTGCTCTGGTGTCCATATGTCAGTGATCATAAAAAGGCTGTGGTAATCTGGGAAGAGGTCTAAAGTGTAACAAAATAAAATTAAAAAGTAGTTAGATTTAATGCATAAATGTGTGCTTTTGTCGACGACATCACAGTGGGACTGACCTGTTGGGCAGTGGTATGGAGGGAGGGGGTCGTGGTACTGTTGGAATCGGGATGGCCAGAGGTGCGGGTATCCTTACATTTCGCCCCATCCCGTGGCTTCTGATTAAGGGGTCTGCAGGGAGGGGTTTCTGAGGTGGACTGGGCATGTCGTGATCCTACAAACAAAACACACAGAATTTCCTGATTTAAAACACATATTCAATTATTTCTAATTAAAAAGGGGCTGGGCATCACGGTTGCTCAGTGGTTAGCACTGTCGCCTCACAGCAAGAAGGTTGCTGGTTCAAACACCGGCTGGGTCAGTTGGCATTTCTGTGTAGAGTTTGTATGTTCTCCCCATGTTCGTGTGGGTTTCCTCCAGGTGCTCTGGTTTCCCCCACAGACCAAAGACATGTGCTATAGGTGAATTGAATAAACGAAATTGGCCGTAGTCTGTGTGTGTGTGAGAGAATTAGTGCGTATGGGTGTTTCCCAGTACTAGATTGCAGCTAGAAGGGCATCCGCTGTGTAAAACATATGCTGGATAAGTTGCTGGTTCATTCCGCTGTGGCGAAAAAAAAAAAGAATAATAAAAAGGGGCTTATAAAACTTCCAAGGGGGGCACCTAATTATTATTTTAAAAAATGAATAATGTATTAATAAATTATGGCTAAATTAAAATGCTGAAAATGTGCAAACTTATAACAAACACTCATAGTCCTCTTTTCCCCCTAAAAACTTTTTGGGAGTATTTTTTGCATTTCTACAGATAGAACCTATAGATCTGGATAAAATTAAGAGACCACTTCAAAGATATTATTGGTTCTCTTGGTTTGCTATTAATATGTATTATGTAATCTCCTGATTACATAATATCATAATATTACATAATATTATGTAATCTCCTGATTACAGTGCTCTCCTGAATTATTAGCACACTGCCCCCCCCCCCATTTTTGTTTAACAGAGAGAAGGTTTTTTCAACAAATTTCTAAACATAATTAATAACTATTTTCTAATAATTGTAATAATAATAATAATAATTCAAAAATCTAATTTCTCATTTTATCTTTGCCATGATCACAGTAAATAATATTTGATTAGATATTTTCAAGACACTTCTATACAGCTTAAAGTGACATTTAAAGGCTTAATTAACTAGGTTAATTAGGTTAACTAGGCAGGTTAGGGTAATAAGGCAAGTTATTGTATAATAATGGTTTGTTCCATAGACTATGGAAAAATATAGCTCAAGAGGGAGAATGATTTTGACTATAAAATGTCTTTTAAAAATTCAAAACTGCTTTTATTGTAGCCGAAATAAAACAAATAAGACTTTCTCCAGAAGAAAAAATATTATCAGGCAAACTGTGAAAAATTTTCTTGCTCTGTTAAACACCATTTGGGAAATATTTAAAAAAGAAAAAAGAAAAAAAATCAACGGGACTTTAATAATTCTGACTTCAACTGTATGTGTTTTGAGTAAAATATTCACTTGTTTTTTATTTTATTTGACTAACTTCATTTATTTTACTAAATTTATCAACTGTAATAAATTGTTATTTGGTAAAACTGCACACTCCAAATGAATAATAATACAATGAAATGCAAAACGCTTTAATCCTAAATAGATTTAATCCTAAATATTTAAGCTATCTGAAATGTACAGATCTTCAAACCTCGTGGTTATAATTATTTAATACTGTGCTTAGTCAAAAGGACTATGAAATAACCTTGTGTAAACAGTGCCAGCATCCCATTTCCACTAGATGGCGCTGTAATTTCACTCATCATTCTGAAAAAACAGGCTGGCAACAAACGCTAAAAGAAAAAGAAAAAACTCGCTGCTTTCCCACCATCGCCAACACCCGATTCGCCCAACACCAAAGTCAAGAGGTCATCATATGTTACCAATTTACCGGGACGATGAGCTCATGGGCACAGCTGTTACCTCTTCACAGCTGTACAGCCTTGTTTTGAGGAAAACAAATGAGAGACTGAACACAAAACGCTGAGACAACAGAATCATTCAATTCAGTGTCTTTCCGAAAACGGCATTTTCCTCATGTACACTTAGCTCTACCCATTGTACTGCACGGAAGTGATTTATTCCTGTAAAACATCATCCTAGAGAAAGCAATGTCATTATGGCAATACAAGAGCTTTTAATCACGAGCTCGCGGTGGTGTGTCGAGCCGTGAGGCCAATTTGTGAGAACAGAGTAAGTGTTTCATGGCTCCCCGAGTAAATGTGAACTCATTCGGCTAGAAAAGGGCACTCAAGAGCACTAAACAAACCATGCTGGTTTGGTACGTAAGGGACTTTAATGTGAATGGCTTCAGTGAGGTATTTCAGTAGCCTATAGAAAGCTTGCAATCTGTCAGTCATGTGTATTGTGTGGCAAAGCTACAGTACAGAACTCTGAAAGGCTTTTCAAATGCCACTGCTGGAAAGCAAAATGTTATAAATGGGTATTAAAGACACCGTTATGGGGGAAAATTATCAGAAAACTTGAAAATAAAAGAAAGAAATATTTGTCTGTTTTTCCTACTGGATTTATGATATATAGTTTTTATAATTTTTTTTACTATTTGTCTTAACATTTCTTCTAAATTTCAAGTAAAATATTGTCATTCCAATTGGTCAAATTAACAAACGTGTTCATATGTTGTAAATAAAAATTAGGGTAATTCCACCCACACTCTCAGAAAAAGGAACAAACACTTGTCACTGGGGGAGTACCTTTTTTTTGGAACAGAATTGTACTTTAAGACAAAGAAATCAATTTGTACCATTGCAGTTTGTACCTTTAAAGACATCATTCGTACCATGGGAAACCAAAATGTACCATTGATTTTAAACCTGCAGATACAAAATTGTACCTTCATCATGAGTACAAATCTGATCCATGAAGGTACCACTACAGTAACAAGACAAGTTGTACCTTAACAATGTAAAATGTGTTCCTTCAAGAACTATTTAAAGGCATTTTGTTATATCCATTTTCAGTAAATATAAAACATCAAATACATTTATTAAACAATGTTTTAAATAAAGTTGCTTTCTTTTTTCCCATTTAAAATATAGAATAAAAAATACTTTAACATAAATCAAAATACCTTTTTTTTTGCTAAAGATTACACACTTTTCACAAAAATGTTACAGAAATACATTCTCCTATCTACAATATATATAAAAAAATATTTCTCTCCAATTTTCACACAGTACCTTTGTAATCACTTAAAAGTAAATTAATTAATTAAATTAATTAAATTATATGGTTCACTCTGTTTTCTCACTGTTAACTCAGAAAGTCTGGAACGATATATTTTTTAAATATATTTTACAATATATTTTATTTTTATGTTTTTTTTCCAATGCCATGGTTCCGGTACATTCAAAAGACAATCTGGATTTATAATTTCTTGCACTGGTCTGTGAGGCATAGCTGTAGATAATATTTGCTTGGTACAAAAATGTATATCTGTAAATGTTATGTTTTTAACAGTGCATTGGATTGTTGTAGTTCTCCGTGTCAACAACATTTAGCTAAATTATTGTCATTCCAATTGGTCAAAATAACAAATATTTTATATGTTGTGATTGAAAATCCATATTGAGTTCCTAACTCTTCTGAATCATTGGTGTTGGGTTATCGAAAAAGAATATAAACATGCAGAAAAAAAGAATGCTCTAAATAACCTTTAGGTCCCACTTTTTATTAACAGCCTCAACTACTATGTACTTACATAAAAAAATAAATACAGTGTATTTGAGTGTAGGGTTAGTGACAGACTTGGTCGTATGGGTAGATTTAAGTGTGGGTTTAAGATGTAAGTAATAGTCAACAGTATAATTAAAGATGTAATTACAAAAATTAATTACATGCAATTAAGTGCAATGTAAAAAGATGCATTTACACCATAAGTGCAATGTAAGAAATTATTAATTTTACTGTAAGTACATATTAGTATATGTTAGTTAAGGCCACTGAATATAAAGTGGGACCACTTTTGATTTTAGTAGTTTACAGAATAAAATACATTTTACTAAAACATATAACTGAGTCATACATTCTGAGAAACTGATCATTTTCCGGTGGTCTGGTCTCTCATTTTTATTTTCTATTGCTGTGTGTATACATTTGAAGTCAGAATTAATAGCCCCATATAATATTTTCCAAATGATGTTTAACAGAGCAAGGGAATTTTCACAGTATGTCTGATAATAGTTTTTCTTCTAGAAAAGGTCTTATTTGTTTTATTTCAGCTAGAATAAAATCAGTTTTTAATAACAAAAAATAACAATTTTAAGTTCAAAATTATTAGCCCCTTTAAGCTATATTATTTTCAATAGTCTGCAAAACAAACCATCGGTTTACAATGACTTGCTTAATTACCCTAACCTGCCTAGTTAACCTAATTAACCTAGTTAAGCCTTTAAATGTCACTTTAAGCTGTATAGAAGTGTCTTGAAAAATATCTAGTCAAATATTATTTATGTCATCATGACAAAGATAAAATAAATCAGTTATTAGAGATGAGTTATTAAAACTATTATGTTTAGAAATGTGTTAAAAAAAAACTTCTCTACAATAAACAGAAGTTGGGGGGAAAAATAAACAGGGGGCTAATAATTCAAGGGGGCTAATAATTCTGACTTCAACTGCATATTTTATAATTTCTTGCACTGGTCTGTGAGGCATAGCTATAAATAATATTTATTTGGTACAAAAATGTATATCTGCAAATATTATGTTTTGACGGTGCATTGGATTGTTGTAGTTCTTTGTGTCAACAATATTTTGCCAGTTTCATCACGTCTCTTGCTGGTCTCCTTGCACGCAGCATGTGACATTCAGCAGGTTTATGAGCTTTATATTGTTATGACAGACAGTTCTATTGGATAAAACTGCAGACACAAGGTTAGTAAATGATTTTATCAGCACAGGCCTCATGCTAAGATATATTGTTTTGTTTATACTATGTCAAAAACATCACTTTCTATTCAAGTATGATGCCATATATTGCCGGTGCTTTCCTAAAAAAAATAAAAAATGTCTTTGTTTTTATAAACCGTGGGGGATGAGAGGATTAATCATGTCACATATAATAAAAAATATTATTATACTTTATTTTAAGGTGTCCTTGTTACATTGTAATTATTCAATTAACTACTGAGTAATATTAATTAATTACAGATACTTAATGTACGGTTAGGGTCAGGATGAGGGTTAGATCTATGGTTGAATGTTCATTCATTCATTCATTCATTCATTCATTCATTTTCCTTCAGTTCAGTCCCTTTATTCATTAGGGGTCGCCACAGCGGAATGAACCGCCAACTTATCCAGTATATGTTTTATACAGCGGAAGACCTTCCTGCTGCAACCCAGTACTGGGAAACACCCATACACACTCATTCACACACGTACACTATGGCCAATTTAGTTTATTCAATTCACCTATAGTGCAAGTTTTTAGGCTGTGGGGGAAACCGGAGTACCCAGAGGAAACTGACGTAAACACGGGGACAACATGCAAACTCCATACAGAAATGCCAAGTGACCCAGCCAGAACTTGAACCGCCACCTTCTTGCTGTGCGGTGACAGTGCTAACTACAGAGCCACAGTGTCACCCTCATGGTTGAATGTAATTATACATTATTAATTGTCATCACTATAGTAAGTGCATGGAACATGTGTAACTAAGACGCCTTCAAATAAAGTGTTAAGAAAAATTCTTTTTTCCTCTGTTCCTAATATTTTTGGTTGTGTACATGCATACAGAACAAATTGGTTGCTTTTATACTACAAGGCTATTGAATGCTTGATTTTGATTGGCTGATGAAAAACCTAAGGTGTGCAGTTATATTATATTATATAAAAACTCTTTCCTCAAAAACATTTCATTTTGAATGTATATTAATCTATTTCCACAAAATTGTAACAACCAAACAAACCAAAACTCTTTTATAACTTGACCATTAATGTGTATCAGCATGACATGTTCACACTCTTCATGTCACAGTTTGTCAGTATGTGGTGAAAAAGGCTGACAGCACTGACCTGTGTGTTTGTGTATGCGATGTGGCGTGGCAGCGTGTGGACGCCTGTCGCTCTCAGTGTCCTGTGAGGCTGCAGTGTGATGGGCATCGGGTGGCTGATGTGGACAGGCTGGCAGCGGCTCGGACATTCAGGCAGACGACGCAAACTCTGGAAACTGTGCGCAGGAAGAAGAGGTTCCGAACTGGGATGAGACATCTGTGGAAAAAAATTAATAAAAATACACATCTTCAATAACAATTCAATACGAGATCTACTGCTGATCTTAGGACATTTCCAGAAATCAATTTCTGCAAACATCACTTCACAATCCAATACGATTCCTGCTTCTTTATTTTAAGAAAGAAACAAAAATGGATTTTCACAGTGATGCCATAGAAGAATAGCCTGTAAAACAATAACAATCTAAATAACCTTTTTTTCCCCACTATATAAAGAACTGTCACGTTTGTGGGTCTTTCTGTTCTTCTTGCATGTGTGTGTGTGTGTGTGTGTGTGTGTGTGTGTGTGTGTGTTTGTGTGTGTTTGTGTGTGGGAAGTGGGTGTGTTTTGTTTGGGTTCTTCACCGCGTGGTGTGTGTGTGTATGTATGTTTACATTCATCAGCTGGGTGGTCACGTGCTTTGTCGCTACTCTTAACGCACAGGTGTTTGTTATCAGTCACAGCTGCTGCGCGTTCCGCACGCTATATATGTTCAGTGTTTTGCATAGATATATACACTAGATATCACATAGGGACCCTGAGCATGCGTCAATAGCGCCGCCACATTGGTACAGTGCTCCTAGGACAAACGTCATTCAACCGCACTAGTCAAGACAGTGTGCCAATGTGAAGATGCTGGACTTTAGCGCTGTGTACGGGTGTAATAATGAGCAAACAAAGAAAACAAAGCACAACGTCATCACATTTCATAGGTAAGATTTCATTTTTTATGTTTTTGTATGTTATGAACTTTTGTGCTTAACAAGTAACGTTATTGATGATAATACAGTCTCTTACTGCAGTGACCATAAGGCAAAGAATCACCAACTCGCACTAAATTCTAAGCTTATGCTAGATTTGTTGAATAAAATCAGCAAACAATGTTATGAAATATGACAAGACGACGCTGCGCTGCCAGAAACTTGTATTATTGTCAGCTATAAGTGAACGAGTTGTTCAAAACGGAGATTCATTCACAAACCTCCGCCAGAATGAGAAGTGAAAGCAGGAGAGGTGGTGTGTTTCAGGACATGGATTAGATCAAATTAAACAGGAAAGGAGGGTAATGCATTTCCATGCACACAAACACTCACTCTTTGTCAGGAATGCTCGTGCGGTCACTTCCATCAATGTAGAAAAGTGATGAAAATTGTAATATTTCGTAATTTTAAAAAATATTTGCATACGAACCACCGGGGAAAACTCCCGATCATAGATATATGTGTATATGTGTATTTCTCTGGCTTTGGATGGCCACAGTCCTCCACTTCACCTTGGTCCTGCATTCATTTCAAAGGAGCGCTACCCTGTACTAAAATGGCGGCTCTATTGATGCATTCCTTCTAATAGACAACAGTAGGGTAGGCGACATCTAGTGTATATATCTATGAGTGTTTTGTAGTTAGCATTATCAGTTCGTTGTTGTTCACTCCTGTGTCTGTTTATGTTAGACTATCTTGCTCGCTTGGGTGGAAGCTCTCCATCATAACCTGTTTCTGTTGGACCTTACGCACATCTCTGTCTCTTTGTTGTTGTTACTACTGTCTGCTCTGAAGACAACATGATCTGTGAGAGACTTCACCTCATATCTGTTTCTCTAAGGAACTTTACCATGGGTAAACTCAACGATTTCCTTGAGAGCGGCTCCTTAGCGCGATCTTCCCCTTCCCTTGATATCTGGTGAGATATCCATGAGAGACAGCTATACGACGTTGGTTCACGGATGAACCTTCATCGATGTTTGAGAAGAGCTATTTCACTATTGAACCATTAATAGCAATATTAAAGATTTACCTATATTTTTATAGTTAAATGTGAAGGGCTGGCCATTAACTTGATTACAATAATTATTATTACATATTTTTCTTTGATAAAGTACCATTAGCACCAAGGTTTTGTGTCGAGATTCGAAGATATATGTATTGTATTATACAATGTAGATATGCATTAAATGTACTAAAGGAACAATTGAATATAATTACAGTATTGGTTGCTATTAAAGACATACTCCCCTTTTTTGAAAACAGCGAAAGTCACCTACTGTATATAGTCAAACAGTTGAGCTTTACCATTTTTGAATCAATTCAGTCAATCTCTGGGGGGAAGCAGGAGAACATAGCTTAGCATAAATCATTGAATCGGATTAGACTATTAGCATCTCACTCAAAAATGACCAGAGTTTGAATTATTTTTCTATTTAAACTTTTACATTTCTGTAGTTACACTGTGTCAAAACCAACAGAAAATGAAAAGTTGTTATTTTTAAGGCCGATATAGGAATTATACTCATTCTGGCATAATAATCAAGGAGTACACAATATAACAACAAAATAATCAAGCTGTAAAAAGGAAAATTTGGTAATTTTTGAGCGAGATGCTAATGGTCTAATCGAAATCAATGATCTAAGCTAAGCTAAAAGTGCACCTGCAAGACACAGAAATTGGCTGAATGGATTCAAAAATGACAAAACTGTTTAACACTAGAGGACTTATACAAATAAAAAAAGTGGAGTGTTCCTTTACGCTAAAGCATTTGCAAATTTGCATATTCAGGTCAGTCTTATTTATACAATTTTCACAGAAAACACAGTTACATTTGATTATGATTATATTAATATGTACTATTATGAATGACAATATTAAATTTAGGGGGCAGAACGGTGGCTTAATGGTTTGCACTGTCACCTCACAGCAAGGAGATCATTGGTTCGAGTCCTGGCTGGCCCAGTTGGCAATTATGTGTGGAGTTTATATGAACGCGTGAGTTTCTCCGGGTGCTCCGGTTTCCCCCAAAGTCCAAAGACATGTTGTATAAGTAAATTGGGTAAACAAAAATTGGTAGTGAATGTGTGTGTGTGTGTGTGTGTGTGTGTGTGTGTGTGTGTGTGTGTGTGTGTGTGTGTGTGAATGCAAGAGTGTATAGGTTTTTTCCAGTACTCGGTTGCAGCTGGAAGGGCATCTGCTGTGTAAAACATATGCTGAATAAGTTGGTGGTTCATTCCACTGTGGTGATCTCTAATAGATAAGTGACTAAGCCAAAAGAAAATGAATAAATGAATGAATATTCAGTTTAATAAAGTTAAAAACAGAACATTTAAATACAATTTCTTTACAGATTTTATTGGTTTAATGAACATAAATTCCTGATTTGAAACCACAGAACATTTATTTTAAGATACTCTGTAAAAGTTTACTCAAAACAAGTTTTATAAATATTTATTATAAATATAGTACCTCGGATTTGCAAAATGTTTATCTGGTTGACTTGTTTGTCATATTCTGACAATAAAGCCATAGTTAAAATGAGCAATTAGCTGTCAAATTTTACTCAGAATTTTAAAAAGGATTGTGATAATTATCTATATCGACTGATATGAAGTTTTGAGCCGTGACTATCCAATCACAGAGAGGCCTGATTACTTGAACACACAAAGACTTTCAGCCACAACAAACAATTCCAAATCAATTGCATTACTGAATCAAAACAGAAAGGCTTTCTTCGTGAATGTCTTAAGTTTAAGATGATGATCTGGGCTTCATTAATATTCTTTGAGAGTCAATAGCCAAGAATAAATCAATTATGCACCTAAGCCTGATGCTGCGCACACAGAGACAGAAATGAATAGGTTTGGACAGTAATTCTGCCATGATCTAACCTCATCTGCTCCTCGCTTCATCAGCAGGAAGACACTGAGAGAATGAATTATGGATTTTGAGATTTAATAAAAGATCTTGTTACTGCTTGTTAATAGGGGTGTAAATATTCATTTATATGAACACTCTTCAAGAAATGCTACAATACCATGTTTAGTTACAATTACAAGCTGTCTTCTTGCATTTAATTTACTCTGATTCTTTTCTAATACACTTTAGACAAATGCAAATGTAGAGAAGATTTTGTTGATTTTTATTACAACATTTTGGATAATAAACAAAAAGTGTGTAATATATATCTCTATTTAAACTACTATTACTGTAAACATTTTTTTGTGCTTGACTATGCTAATGCCAGTCCATAAAATATATAGTTTTGTAGAGAAACAATGACCTCAAACATTGTTTAACCCATCATAAACAAAGACCAGACCTGTACATTTTATAATACTCTATATTAGCTTTTGTAAGGATTCATTTACACTACCTGTGAAAAGTTTGGAAACAATAAAATTTGTTGATGTTTAAACAGAAGCCTGTGAAACAGTAAAGTATTACTAAAAATGTTCAATTATGTGTTTTTTATTGAATGTAGTTTCATATTAAATTTATTCCTGTGATTCAATGCTGAATTTTCATCAAAATTACTCCCGTCTTCAGTGTCACATAATCCTTCAGTAATCATTGGCCATGTTTACATGGACATCAGTAATTGTTATTGTTATTTTCCTTAATCTGATTATGACAATATTATGATTAAGGTGTTTGCGTGAGTTGCTTTTTGAATGTTCCTTTCATGATCCCGTTTTACATGTTATAACACATAATTCAATTAATGTCATTGCGTCACCATGCTATCCACGTTTTCTCCACAGTTTCATGTCATTTCGGATGTTTCATTTTTTAATTTGTCGACTTTAACTGTTGTTAGGTGCTTTCACTTTCTTTCAGGAACATTTTATGCATGCCCCCGTGACAAATGAGGTATTGGATGCGAATATGAACTCCTAGAAGAGTGTTGTTTTAATGGAATTTGATACCCCATGCCGAATGGGAGAAAAAAACCCTTAGCATTTTATGATGCAGGTGTCTGCGGTCCTTTACTGACTCAATAGGTGCAGAGAATAGTGTCAAACAGCTGTGTGTATATCCTGTCGCAAAATGCGGCGAAAAGTTCTAATAGTTTGGTTAAGGTGATTTAATGTCTGTACTGCACTTCAATAATGTGACTAAAATCGTCACACTCCACATGTCTTAATCTGATTTCTGTTTAATTTGATTATGAGTTTAGTTGGATTAAATTAATAAAAAAAATGTTTACATGGTAGACTCTTAAACAGGGTTGCATTTCTGAAAACCATCGTTAGCCAACTAAGGTTGCAAGTTCCGTCGTTACAAACATAGTTCAAGGATTTGACGTTTCCCAAATCAGTCGTTCCAGCGAATATTCGCAAACTGCGTCGCAAACTTGTGCACTTGCAACTAAACATCTGGAGCTGTAGTTAGAAACATAGCTCCTGGCTGTGTTCTATTTCCAGTTATCCCCGCTATGCCCTATTCATTAAGAACATTCTGACATTTAAACTTGGAATTTAAAAAAAGCATTAAAGTCATCTCTCTTAGGTGTAATTTGCTTTAAAGTATTTTTACAGTTCAGTTTTAGCGATCTTCATGTTTACAATTGTGCTCCCTACGCAGTGCACTTTGGAAACATTGATGTCATTTTGAACACAGCTGAGCGGAATGTTACGTCTCCAAAGCTAGTATATTTTTTACAGTCATTGCTCCAAAGCTTGCGAAAACAAAAAACACAGCAAACTTTAATGCTTTTATTTTATAGTAGGTTATTTATTAAGAAATGTAGCCTACTGTATATGACATGGGCCTGTTGGTTAGAACATTTCTGCAGTGGTTTGTATGTGTCAAATTGTAAAAGAAGACTTTAAATAATAATAGTAATAATAAAATAAACAATATACTACTACTACTACTACTACTACTACTACTACTACTACTACTACTTGTTATTATTATTATTATTATTATTATTATTATTATTATTATTATTATTAGTAATAATAATAATAATCATTATCCTCATCATAATTATTAATATTATTATCAAAGTATGATTTTTTAAATTTCCGTAATAAATAATAAATATTAAATTAAATTATTTATAAATAGCCTCATTATTTCTTTATTTTTTTATATGATTTATATATGATATTAGAATACTTGTAAGCTTTTGTAAGTGATTTTATGTTTTAGAATAGAATATGTAATGTTCTCAATAATATTTGTAAAGGAAACAGGTCCTATATGTGCCATTTACATATATTTCAATTAATATGAAAAACGAGTGCATGTTTTTACCAAAACTAATATTGGATTTGTTTTTTAATGCGTGTGCATGTAAACCAATATAATTTGCACAAAGAAATTATGTGGTTCTTCTCTAAAGATGTAGTTACACAACTATTTAGAACATCATTATGGACGTTTTACGCTATAACTAACGTGGTTCAAATGATGGATCTACGACAGAGAAACTACGCATTTTGGGAAACACTCATCACTACATGTTTTTTTTCCCAAACAATGCATCATACTATGACAGTTCATCCACAAGTTAGGAGAAAATGCACTCCAGAGAATTGTCTTAATCATATTAAAATGGGATTATTAGACTCCATGTAAACATACTTAGTGATGATTTGCTGTTCTATAATGATCAGTTATTATTTACACAGACTTACAAAAATAACTTTTACAATGCATCTGCTGCGTAGAATATATGCCAGAGTAATTGGTGGTTCATTCCCCTGTGGCGGCCCCTGATAAATCAGGGACTAAGCCAAAGCAGAATGAATGAATGAATGACTCTTACAATTTTCAGAGTTGATTATTTTTCTTTAAAATCTAATAACTTTCTCTGAATTTTTAAAAAAAAATGGTACAAAGACTTACCTTGTCTGTGTAGGAGTGTAACGGTAAAGAGGGGGGCTTGTGCTGAGGTGAGACCCTGAAGACTGACTGTGTTTGAGGAGGGCTGGGTGTTTGCTTTCGTCCAACTGATCTGTGAAATCAAGTTTTCAAAAGTTAGATTTTTTTATTGGACTATTCTGAATCATTTAAAGTAAACACTGCAGTAGAGATGTCCCCTTTTTATGGTGGTGCAATATTTGTTGCAGCATCTGTGGCATAATGTTGATAACCAGATATTTATAGTAAGGCACGTACAATGTGCAGGTAGTAAATAATAAAATGAACACTGTATTTACATGACAGTCATGATGTGATGTGTGATGGAGTAACATGTTTAACTCCACCGACATTTAAATGTATGATGATCTTTCAGGGTTTTTTTTATAGTACTGAGAATATAAGTACTGAGTATGATTAATGAAAATCTGCTGTGGATTTAGCTTACTGCAATAGGAATCTCAAGCTCCAGACTGCAATGAGACCTTCATAAGACCTTTGTGTATCATCAGAAGCCACAGGTATTAATTTTGTTTTGTAAGTGTCAGTAAAGTGACAGTGGCCATTGACTTGCATTTCATGAATCACAGAGAAGCATTGTCTTAAGAAGAAATAACAAATCATTTATTTCTTGGATGGCATGAGAGAGAGAGACAGAGAGAGAGAGGAAATTTACAGCAAATTTTCATTTCGAAGCAATTTAAAAAGTGAAAGCAAGAACATTTGTGATCCGAAAGATTTCTATTTTGAACAAATGCTGTTTTTTCTTAACAGTGTATTCATTAAAGAAACCCTGAAGAAAAAATTGTGAGTATAAGAGACTTCTTTCAAAAATGTGAATAAATCAAATCCATTTTAAACATTAAATGTTGAATGATAATGTATTCTTCTGATCAACTCTATCTGTTTAACTCCATTATGATGAAAAAGCCTAAACCTTTGACAAATATAACTGCTCTTGCCACACAAAGGGCAATTTAGGCAACTTCAAAGATTTAATGTAATGTACACTGTAAAAATAGCTGTACAATTTATAGTTTTACTGGCAATTTTGGTTGCCAGTTATACTGTAAAATTTACAAGTGCACTACAAATTAACAAATACAATTGTGCCATAGTTTTACAGCCAAATTGTAATTGTTAATTTACAGTGTGCTTGTATTTTTTACAGTATTAATGGCAAAATTTACAAGTGCACTGAAAATTTACAATTTTCAATTTAATTTCTACTGTGCTGTAGTTTTAAAACAAAAATACACAAAAGCATGCATCAATCTAAATTGGACAAGGAGAAATGGTCATGCCCAACAGAGCCTGGTTTCTCTTGAGTTTTTTTTCTCCTTTACTTTTGTCAATTGGTGAAGTTTGTTCCTCACCACTGTTGTCACTGGCTTGCTTGGTTGGAACTTGTGGAGCTGCGCATCGATGGATTTGCTCTTTAGTGTTTGGACTTTTAGCAGTGAAAATTAAATCATGTTTTATGTTTTTCTTTATTTGGGGTATATTATTAAGCTTTGTTTTTGTATTTTTAATTTAAATATTTAAGTTCTGTAATTTTTCTATTTTTTTGTTACAAGATAATGTATGAGATCATGTGACCCGGAAGTACATAAAAAGAGCAACATGCTGTGATGAATATTTTCTGATGAAGAGCCGGTGTGTTCGAAATGTTACATGCCTTTTTAATTTAATATATTTGTATTTTTTTGGAGCTTTGGAGCTTTTAGTTTTCAAGCACAATTGTAATTTTGTATTTACAGTGAACTTGTAAATTTTACAGTATTACTGGGAACCAAAATGACCAGTAATACCGTAAATTTGACAGCATTTTTTTTTACAGTGTATAGTTCATCCAACAATGAAAACTAATTAATTTGTTTCTATTTTCTGTTGAACAAAATATACTTTAAAAAAATGCTGAACACTTTCTCCCCCACCAAAAAATGTCTGGTTCTTCAAAACTCTTTAAAATATGTATACACATATAAATTATACATATACATACATACACAGTTAAAGTCAGAATTATTAGCCCCCCATTGAATTTTTTTTTTTTTTTAAATATTTCCAAATGATATTTAACAGAGCAGGGAAATTTTCAAAGTATGTCTGATAATATTTTTTTCTTCTGGAAAAAGTCTTATTTGTTTTATTTTGGCTAGAATAAAAGCAATTTTACATTTTTTTTAAACCATTTTAAGGTCAAAATTATTAGCCCCTTTGAGCTATATTTTTTTCGATAGTCTACAGAACAAACCATCATTATACAATAACTTGTATAATTACCCTAACATGCCTAGTAAACCTAATTAACCTAGTTAAGCCTTTAAATGTCACTTTAAGCTGTATAGAAGTGTTTTGAAAAATATAAAACTAAATATATAAATATATAAAACTTAAATACTATTATGAAGAAGTTTTATTTTTACACAATTAAAAAAATTCAACACAGCTTCCCCAAGGTCATTATTGGAACCTCTTACAAAACAAGATTGTTCCATCAAAGAACGAATTACACAGTAATAACATATTAAGAGAAAGTCATAAAGAAAACTCTGAAAATAAATGACTAACATGGATCCAAGATACAACAATGGATATTCCAGTAGAGGACTGGAATATAATTTTTTGAACTCACAAACGACACACAAACGACAAAGATTGCTACAATATAATTGGGTAATAAGAACTTGTATTACTCCTGTAAGATTAAATAAATTCAACCCTAACCCTCTTTGTTTTAAATGCAATAAGATACAAGGTTTTTCATTGTGTGTGGGAGTGTGAGGAGGTACAGAAATTGTGGGTGGAGGTTCACAATTTATTTCCATTCCAATTCCTTTATGTCCTGGATTATGTATATTGAATATGTATGAAGACAGTTGTGCTTTATCTTTTAAATAAAGAACATTTATTGATTTATGTTTAATACAAGCAAGGCGCTGTATTGCTTTATGTTGGAAAAAATGTTAAATCACCCCTACATTGGACTTTGCTTGAGAAACCTTATAACATGTTTGGCTCTTGACAAGCTCACGTATATAATAAGGAAAAATCCTCTGAATTTTGTGATATCTGGGAGGTGTTGTTGAACTTTGTGAAAAATAGAGATATTGAAGAAGCTTTGGAAGTCTGAAGTTGTGCAATGTGAATTGGTGCTTTATTAGATTTATTTTTTATTTAAATTGATTTAATTATTTTATTATTATTATTATTATTATTATTATTATTTATAGTTTTTTTTAATAAGGATAACTATTTAATTTTTTATTTTTCCCTAAACCTGTCTGGGCTAAGTTTTGGGTATTGGGGTTTGAATTATTGTAAAACTTGAAAAAAACTCAATGAAGTTATACAAAAAAAAAAAAAATTATGGAAGCACTTGAGGATGGGTAAACGATGACAAGATTTTCGTTTCTGGTTGAACATCTCTTTAAATTATAAACAGGCTTGTACTGAATAATTCAGTTTACTCCCATTGTAAGTGTGTTACTGTGACCACAAACGAATGGATCCAAATTATCTTTAAAAGTGCTACTGAACTTAAAACCTCATCCCACTGAGATTTAACAAATGTTCTCTCTCTGTCTTTTTTAACAAAAATCTCTCTCTCTCTCTCTCTCTCTCTCTCTCTCTCTCTCTCTCTCTCTTTCTCTCTCTCTCTTTCTCTTTCTCTCTCTCTCTTTCTCTCTCTTTGCATCCCCAGATGCATATCAGCAGGAATCCAGGATTAAACACATTTCTGCAGGAGGAATTTCTGTACCTGAGCTTTTGAATGGCGCTCTTCTTATTAGCGCAGAGCAACTGAACCAGCGCTTTCCTCTTCAGACACAGCATCAGTCCGGCCGACAGCAGGCAGAGCAGGGTGACCAGCGAACCCACGGCCACAGCACTGTTGTCCGCTGTTGTCACATAGGACAACACGCACATTAATACACACACGCGCACATCTGCTGTACAGCATGGCACAGAAACGCCACAGACAAGAGGAAAACACAAGAAGGCAGAGTCAGGTTAGAGAGAAATGAAGAGAGATCGATCTGCTTTTTTTTTTTTTTTTTTTTTTTTTTACAAGCTGTTTCTCAGTTCTTGAGCGATGTGTGAGCGCAGAGCTTCAGGTTTGCACTAGTAAATCAATGACGTGTTCTGTCAATGCTGTTATGCTGGAAAATCGTTTAATGGGCTTTTGTAATTACAGTATGTTGTAGTTTCACGCTGAACTGGTATATCTGCAATGCTGATGATGAAGATTACACAGAGTGGATGAAAGCGGCTTTACTTCATGAAGAAGCACATTTAGAAAAATCTCAGTGCATATGGCCAGTATAATTCAAATATACTAATTATATGCAGATACATATAAAAAATAAGAATTAATTCCCAACTGATGATTAAGAGGGCAAGGATATTGTTTTGCATTGTTTCCTGTTATATTTTTTGGTCCCACTTAATATTAAGTGGCCTTAACTAATTTGTACTTAAACTGAAATGAATAATTTGTTACAATGTACTTATTGAGTAAATACATGTTTTGACATTGCACTTTTACTTGATTAAAAACATGTATGTATTGTTATTTATTTCTATAATTGCAATTACAGTTACACTATTGACTATCCTTTACACCATAGCCCATTACTAGACACCCACACCATCAAACCTGTCTCCAACCTGACCCTTACAACAGAAGTTCTCTGCAATACATTATGGACACAGCAAATATATTGTATTTTTTTATGTAATTACATGTAATTAAGGTCACTTAATATAAAGTGGGACTTATTTTTCTTCTGGAGAAAGTCTTGTTTCTGTTAGATTGGCTGGAATATGTATTAAAAACTCCAAACTAAAATCTAGAAATGGCTAAGATCAATATTATTAGCCCCCTTAATATATCCCTTTTGTTTTTTTTTATTGGCTACAGGACAAACTATGACTCCATAATCTAATAACTCGTTTAATTAACCTAACTTGGCTAATTAACCTAACTAACATAGTTAAGCCTTTATATTGCACTTTAAGCTGAATACTAGTATCTTGAAAAATAAATGAAATATGTACTGTCATCATGGTAAAGAAATTTGTTTTAAAAAATGTGTTGGAAAAAAACTGAAAAAATATATAATAAAATAATAAAATAAAATAAAATAAAATAATAATAATAATAATAATAATAATAATAATAATAATAATAATATAATAGTCATCACTGTAATTATCATACAAAATAAATTAATAATAATAATAATAATAATAATAATAATAATAATAATAATAATAATAATTATTATTATTATTATTATTATTATTACTGATGATGATGATGATGATGATAATAATGATGATGATGATGAGTTATAAACATAAATAAATAAATAAATAAATAAATAAATAAATAAATAAATAAACATAAATATAAACATCAACATGAACAAACACACAAATAAATAAATAATATAACATAAAAATATAAAATATAAACATTAACAAACAAATAAATAAACAAACAAACAAACAAACAAATAAATAAATACATAAATAAATAAATAAATATTAAGTTAATAATAACATCTGGTTTAATGGTACTGCAATAAAATTTAAAACTAAGGAAGGTCATTTTATATCAATATCTGAATTAGATATTTTGTAGAAAACAATATCTGTGTTTTTTAGACTTGTGTTGAACTGTATGTTTCTCTTGCAATAGACCAGAAAGAAGCACATAGTCAATTCAGAAAGCATGAATTGAAGCATAGCAACAGAGTCATGCTGTGTTAGTGTTGCGCATACTGCTATGGCATTACAAAAGTGCAGCTGTCAATCACTGTACCGGCTTGTCTCATTGGCCCACTGTCAACGCTGCCGCCAAAACCCGCCCTGTCACAGAAAGGAGGCGCCCAGTGAGCCTCACAGTGGCAGTTCTTCTTATTGTTGCATTCCTGTAAACACAAACCAACCACTATCAATGCCACACACAGCTTAATCCTTCCTTGCTGGACATTATCATCAACATCCTGCTGCTCAATACTGCATCAATTCAGCGGGATAACAGTGTGAGATCTCCTCATGAGCATTCAGTTCATGGATGCTCTGTTCCGAGTTACATTCAAGGGCAACAGTTTCCCATTTGCACAAAACTGCATTAATTTTTTTTTCCATCAGGGCATGTGTCGAGGGTCGTCGCGTAAGCTGATTGATGTCACTCCATGTTTAAATCACAGTCTGAATATTGCATGTCTGCCTTCGAATTTGAAATATCATCCATGTCTTTCCTATCAAAAAACATGATCCAACTTTTCAATCTCCCGAACTCTTAACACTCACATCAAGCTTTTCTTGGATGCTTTGATGGTTTCAACATGGGTAAAAAAAAAAGAAACTCTCAGCAAAGATACTCTTTATATTAAGAGCTGAATGAACGTGCACTTGAGTAAGAGTTAGTAAGACTTAAATAGCCTTATGGTCTAGGATTAATCTAAAAAAAAAGTTATGTAGAGTCAAAGACAAAATTATTAATAGAAAAATTGAGCAGCACACATGGATAAACTGTGCTATGGGTGGACTCTTGAAGCCAAACAATGTTAAGATGTAACTAGAACCTAAAGTTCATTGACAAACTTGAGAAAGCCAACGTGACTGCACTCAAAGAATCACCGAGAGGCGACACTTAACAGAACGTTCCATTGCAACAGCAGAGCCCAGCAACAACCCCGTGATTCTGCCATTTTGGAGTGAAAGCGATCGGCCATCCATTGAATCTGATTGCTGTCGAGATGGCAAAAATAAAAAAAAAATTAAAATTTAGAAAGCTAAAATACAACCTAAAAGACGACAAAACAGCATGTACAATCAGAAGACTGATCATCAGCACTTTTAATAGTTTAATTTACAGACCTAATGTTTTCTATATTAATCATACTTGCTTTCTTGAAACTGTCACTTTTAGGTGAAATTACTTTAAATTAATTAATTTTTAATAGCTTATGCATAGCATACAAATTAATACTGACATGTTAATTTTAAATTAACAGGAATTTCAAAATGAGATGTTGATAACAGACTGACAGTGCACTTTTTGTTGCAGTATTATGTTATAATAGTATTTTTCCCAGTGTTGTCTGCTAAAGAAAGATTAATAAAGTTTTTATGTAAAATATGTTAATATATTATTATAAATATGTCTCCTGAACTGAATCCAATTGAACATTGAGACATTAAGTTGAGCATCTCTTTGAGCAACTCGAAAAGAGGAGTCGTTGTTTAAGAATAGAAAAGATAGATGTAAAATGTAGCCAATTCGTACATTTCATGCATAGAAGTCTTGGTGCTGTCATAAAAAATCATGGAGGCCATACTCATTTATGCTGAGAGTATTTATATATATTTATATATATCATATATATATCATATATATATCATA
>CAIGQZ010034880.1:7777589-7800396 GCA_903798205.1 Danio tinwini
TAAGTAAGTAAGTAAGTAAGTAAGTAAGTAAGTAAGTAAGTAAGTAAGTAAGTAAGTAAGTAAGATAATTTGTGTGAAGAGGAACACACTTGTATACCTTTCCCTCAGCACACTTAGTTCCAGCCAGCACCAGTCCTGGATCAGGCATGTCGTCCCCCAGGTATACGTGTGTTCCTCTGCACAGAAGACGTCCTCCTTCCTGCAGAGGTATATTCGTCTCGATTGAAACTGCATTGGTTCCAATCACTGGCCGGTTAGCACCTCCTTGGCACTGAATCTTACCACATCTGGCATCTCTGTTTCAACCGAACAAATAGAAACACAATGAGACAACAACACAAGTGCTAAATGCTCTTACACTTAATAAAAGGCATACTGCTATAAAACAACAGACATTTTTTTGAGGTAATTTTGCTTTTCACAGCCTCTCATTCATGTGTGAGGAGCAGAGATCGTAATTAATACTGACAAGAGATTATATGCGAAACCATGGGGCCGCTTCTGTCACTGAATAATAATGACACGCTGCAGAGAAATTAAAAAAATTACATTAATTACAACATGTTTGATGGGCGTCCCGTAACAATTAGACAGCAAGTGACATCAATGAATCCGAACAGCCTAAACAAATACTGTTCCTCATTTCACACTCATCATATTAACATTCTTTCATTTAAGGAATGTGCCGTCGACAGAAATGACTATTGTCTAATTTGATTTAGAATTTTGTGTGCACTACAGAAGCACAATAAAAGCTTGAACTAGCAATAAAAGTCAAATAAATAAAAGCTTTGTACTTAGAAATTACTAAAAAGAAAGTAAAATATCGTAAAATAAAGTATCAAACATTTCCCAGAGATGGGTTACGGCTGAAAGGGCATCCGCTGTGTAAAACATGTGCTGGATAAGTTGGCGGTTTATTCCACTGTGGCAACCCCGAATTAATAAAGGGACTAAGCCGAAAAAAAAATGAATGAATAAATGAATGAAAGTATCAAACAATAAAAAAATAAGAAAATTTAACCAAAGCGAGGCAAAATTAAATAAAAATCTATGAGTCCAACAAAAGCAAAACACACAAGTACAGGAAGCAAACTAAATTAACTATTGCAAAAAGCTATTAAAATATATAAGATGTAAATAAAAAAAAATAAATAAAAGTGTGAATCTGAAAATTAACAATTATTTTTTTACAAAAAAAACAAAACACAAAAATGATAAAGAAACAAAAAAGAAAAAAAAAATCAAAGCATTAAAAAGCAAAGCATTATACAATAATACTACATTAAAGAGACCCTGTTATAGGTTAACAGCTCTAAGTAAATGGAAACTTTCAGCTAAGGTTTAAATCTAAAAAGTACACCATGTTTAAAACGGTGAAACTAATTGATTCTTTAATGAAATAGTTTACTCAGAGTCAAATAAATGAACTGTGTTGGGTTCAGATCTTTCGCCTGAACGCATCAATGTCAATACGGTATGAATTGCCGGATCCGGTAAAACATGAACGTGCCTTTTCCTTCAGATACTAACAGAGCATGGGGTATCACAGGACTGATCATGACATGAAAATAATGATCACTGACAGATGGAGATTCCGTTGTGGGGAATAAATGGTTAAAATTCATTTACATAAAAAAATACCACAGTATAAACTGATTTCACGCGGCCGCCATTATTAACAACGAAATCGAGGCTGCGGTGGGAAGAAACCCGGAAGTATAGCTTGAGTCACACAGGAATGTTGTGTACCTGACTGTATATCTTATCAGCGAAGAGAAAGTGACACAAATTTATGATTTCCCCGCCTTCCGAGCGACCCGAAGGTCAGTTCTGAATGAATAGTAAAAATAAAAAGGGATATTTGACCTCATTTTCAGCTAAGTTAAGGGAAATGGCACTACTCAGCTAACGTTTTCTTTCCCAAACACACATTTTAGATGCCATTCATCAAACTCAAGTTAATGAACTGATTCTTTAACTATATTAGACTTGTCACAAAACAAAATGTCCATAATGAAATATAAAAAAACGCCCATTTCTCGTTAACATTTAAGACACTGTTCATGGAGTTCTTAAACAGCGCTGATTGGCCATTGTGTTCACGGGCTCAACAGAAATCACTATGATTGGCTGTGAAGGTCATCAGTTCACCTCAAGCTGTTTACTGAGTGCAAACACAGACGAGTGATCCACTGATGAATCGACTGATCTTCACGGCTTTAAAACGCTCTAATGTCCATCTATGTGTGTTTTCAATCTGTGAAGAGCGGTGAACTGATAACCTTTACAGTCATTATGTTGAGCACTGATGAATACTATGGCAAATCACCTGCTGCCATGAACTGAAGTCTAGGAGGACACTTAAGCGGGTTACTCTTAAAGAGATTGTGATGTTGTTTGATGCCTAATATGCTTTTAATTGTTTAAATTAAACTAAACTGAATGATATTAAAGTGATGTTTACACCATTTTTGCATTTTGAAGTCGCAGCAACAGCTGGAGGTTTATAGTCCACAGCATATTGTTGCAATGTTTACAGTGCTGATCCTATACTTCAGGGTTTCTTCCACCATAGCCTCACTTTCGTGTTTTAAAATGGCGGTCGCGTGAAATAAGCGTATAGCCAATCTAGCGCTGTGTTTGTTCCTGTCATTTTTCTGATGATTGATACAATAACATACGCTGCAATGCAGGATTCGTCGGCCGTTTGTTATTTGCTAAAGGAAGGAGCAGCAGGGACTGGAACTGTGTCAGTAACTGTTACAGTACTGTTATAATTGTTGCCTTGTTTTGTGTATTTTGTAAAATATGTGTTTATTTGGGTGTGGTAACTTGTAATCGGTCTGGGTGGCTTGTAATCACTTATCTATTATAGATCAGTGCTTGTACTGTATCTCTCAGGTTAAACCTTCATGGGGCTATTCACATATTGCGTCCAAAACCACATTAAAAACGCAACGCGTGCTTCTTCCTTTACCAATTTAAATGTGTTTCTGAACTTGCGATCCTCTGTCGTTTGTCTTTGGTATGGGCACCATTAGCTGTTCCTAACATGTGCGGCGCGGTCAATTTTCAAAGTAGTTTAACTTTTGTCACTGTGTGGATTAATACTGAATGTTTGTTATGTTTATTACTTGAGGTTAGGGTTAAGAGTAGAGGAATGTGCTGGTGTTTAACTGCATTGCTTTATTGCACTCCTGCATTGGGCTCACACATACTTCATAACCGTGCTGGGCATTTCTCTCTGTCTCGCGCTGAAACCAGTCGACCAATCACAACAGACTGGGTCATCGGACCAATCACCGCAGATTAGCCTCATGCAAAGGAAGGGTTTGGGAACAAATGAATCGCTGAACGAATCATATGAAAGTCGTTGGGATAATTAGGTAAAAATAAATGCATATTATAAAACAATTTTCACACAGTGATACCGGTAGATATCCAGAAAATTTCCGGAACGACTTCGCTGGAAAAGACCATTCACACATCCATTCCAAAATGCAGGTAAATTCTGACATCATTAACCAGTAATGACCTCTAAACGGCTGCGCTTGTATTTGTAAACATTTGACTACATTACAAACTCTGTGGATGGATACGTATTGTGAACAACTTCGATGAAAACATAGAGAAACACTTTTGCATGTAGAGATGTACATAATATGTGTGTGTTATGGCGCTCACCGGCTGCTTCACATGCACAATGCGAGGCATCAAGCAACTAAAGGAAGCAGAGCTTGAAGGTAAACAAACAACGGCTTATCATAAGCATCTTATCGATAATTATTTACACAGTTGGCATAAAGAAGGAACATAGAAACGTTATCTGACTACCATCTAGCAGCTAAATGTGTCTGGAAAAATATTCAAAGGCTTTTATCTTTATAAACAGTGCGGATGTGAATGCGTCGGAGTGTTCTGATTGACTTAAGTAGACGTCTCACGTCAGCGCATTCTAGCCATGAACGCAGTCCTTCCGGCAATCTTCCTTCTGCGTTTACACATAGCATCATTCCGGCAAATTACCAGTAATGTTACAACTTCTCTTTCCGGAAACTAGCCTAAACGAGTTTACCGGTATTTTCAAAAAAGGCCTGCTCACACATACAGACCTTTCCGGAAACTTGCCGGTAATTTTCCAGAAAAGTCTGTATGTGTGAAAGAGGCTAATGAAAGTGTTTTTTGACCTTGCATGCATATCAGCCTGTTGTTGGAGACCTCCAAAACCAAAATATAACCTTTTTAATGCATAATAGGGGGGTTTTAATTGATGCAATACAAACAATTAAAACATTTATAATCAGCTAACCCCCATAATAAATAAACAATCAATCAAACGCACAAAGAAACAAACAAAATATATAAATAATGCCATATATAGAAAACGTACAGCTCAAAGTGTTATCAAAACTGCATACCTTGCTTCACATTTTGCGAAAGAGCCTTTAGAGTCTTTTCCACAATTTCCATAGGGATCACCTGCAGAGTTTACTCTTTCAAAACAGATCCCCGGGGCAGGTTTTGCTCCTGAAAAAAAAAAGTGAATGAAAATAACACAGCATATGCCCGCTGTCAGAGGTGGAAATATGACGCTGTACAATTCTTCCATCTTGTTTGAGCTTGTACATGAACTGAAAACAGATGAAAGGATAACATATGTCAGACTGTGGCCTGAATCCTTTTGGAAGGCAGTCTGAACAGACATATGGAATAAATAAGAGCAATCACTGTGTGAGCTTTCAAACTGTTTGAGCTCGCCATATGAACGAATGGACGATTGAACGTGACTTTCTGGCTCGACAATGCTTGCATATTGAATTACAGTGTCAAAAATGTATGATTAATGAAGTGTATATTTGCAGTACCTTATGATCTATTTCTAGTCAACCAAAAAAATGCATTAGCCTTGCAGCAACTCGCATATTAAACCTATACTAGTACCAACCTGGTCCCCACAGCGTGATGCACTGCTGTTCGTGAGTCTGGCAGATGCCGTTATAGCAGTAACCATCCATATTGTGGCAGGCATGGCCATCATGCAGGTACACATTGGCAGGACAGTGAGGGTTTGTGCCGGTGCAAAACTCAGGTAAATCACAGGAGTTACTGGACTCTCTGCACGGAGTCCCAGCTGGTTTTAACTACACACATAGACGAACAGAGAGCTTAGACAACAATAGAAACAATCTGAATGTGCACAGCATCACCTAAGGTTAATTTCTTAAACAAAAATTATAATAAATAAAGATGAGAAAGATGAACTCCAATGAAGGCGCTGTGGGATAAACCCATGAAAAGTTTTGCATGAATTAAAGATTATTGGGTACTACAATCTTTTTGTTTGTTTTTCTGTTGTCAACCAAGTAAAATCTAAATAAAAACCAACTGCAAAATTTGTCTTTTAATAACAAAACAACATAACACATTAAATAAAAAACAAGCTAAATTAACATAGACCACTACAAAAAGCAAAACATTTGAGGTAAAACAAATAAAATAAAACTGAGTAAACAAATACTTACCAAAAACGAAAATAAGTAAACAAAAGCAAAGAAGCTACACAAAAAACAAGCTATTAAGCTTTTTACAAAATGTTGCTAAACAAGCAAATAACAAATCAAAAATTACAAAAACACATAGCAAACAAAACTAAAGCAAGCAAAAAAGCACAACATGTCAAATGAAACAAGGGAAAAACAACAACAATGTAAATAAAAATAAAAACACAAAACAAAGAGGTAAACAACCCAGAGAGTTACGTAAAAGATCAAAAATCAAAACAAGCCAAGTAGACAAAAAAGCAAACAATAGTTAAATAAATCATACAAAAAACTAATAACAAAACAATACAAAGTAAACAAAGAGTAAAAAAGACGCAAAACAAAGAAATGACAAAATAAACAAAACAATCACAGCCAAATGTAAACAAAAACAAAACAAGCAACAAAAACAACTAATTGAACATTATAACATTTCAAAAAAGGTGATTTACATTTTTATAAGCCAAAATGTTTATTTTTATTTAAATTAAAGTTCAATACAGTACAAAAAGTTCATTTCAATTCATTTTTAGATATTATTTTTCATTTTTTAGAGATTAATATATTAATTTATTTTATTGACTTTTCATTTAATGAGGAACTAAGCTGAAATCTTGTAGTTTGCCTGAGGTCTATCCTGGAGGCCTCTGGTTTTGCTTCTTTTTGTTTTTTAAGCGCTTTTGATTTATGTGTCTGGAGGCCTGAGAGGAAACTGAGTGTCTATGTTTGGAGTGTAAATGTCGGTTTATGTTGCACTTATTAATGGGGCAAGGAAAATGTGATTTCCACCCTTTATTTTACATACTGGAAAAAAAAAAAAACGAACGGTGAGGAAAGAGGGACAGGAGAGATTTATAAAAGTACCTGACAGTTTTCACAGCACTGTCCATGTGCACAAACAGCATCTCCCTTGAGGGTGCAGGTTGTCGCATTACAACAGGGGTTCAGACATTCCTATAAATACACAGATCACAGTGGACGTGAAGGCAATGAATGATATTAAATGCAGTAAAAAGTCAATCATAACAGGCAGAATTTAACAACAGAAGCATCAGAAGTCGATTACAAATATGTTGTTTTATTTTGTTAAAAAAAGGTGAAAATGCCTCACCCAAAACTAAAAGTAAATAAATAAATAAACAATACAAATTAAATACAAATAAATAAATAAATAAACAAGACAAAAGCCAAACAAAGTATTATTAGGCTATTTGACTCAATTTAATCAACACTGAAAAAATGTGGTGCAAAAAGTGTCATGATTAAATTATTGTATTGCTTTTCACAATAAATGAAGCACAAAGTTGAAATGTTGTCATAAAAGAGAATGTGTGCTTGTTACAAATCCCTGATTTTAGTCTAGGTGAATGGGGTTTGACATTTAAAGTACAATTAAGAATACATTTTATATACATTAAATGAAGTGCAAAATACAACCAAAACAGATATACCAGAAACTGTGCTTTTCATTTACAATTCCCAAGTGAACAAAGACAATGAATTATTAAAAAACAAAGAAAAAGAGGGCAAGCAAAAATACTATTTACAATATGTACAATGTTGGGACAAACACAAAGTCGAGGGCTATGTGGGTGGCGCTAAGAAAAAGAAAAGAACAAAACCCATAAATGTCTAACTCCCTAAAACATCTATCTATCTAAATAAATGAAACAAAATAAATAAACACACGAAGAGGTCTTCTGAGTATCCTAACTGTCCTATTCTATCTATCCAAAATACAAGGGGTGGCGCTCGACCCTTACCTAATGTACTATACACAAGAGTAGTCCTACGTGTTACAAAATGTATGTCACGTGACCTGGGCCCTGTTTTAGAAGGGAGGTTAAGAGTATGTTACTCAGAGTATGTTAACCCTAAAATGAGAGAAACTCTGGGTTTTCCATTTTAAAATGGCAGGTGTGTCAAACTCGAGAAAGGAGGCTAAGTCAAGCCTGTTTCTAAAAGAGAGATAACTTTAACTCAGAGTCAGTTACCGTGGTAACTTACTCTGTGAACCTAACCTGGTCAGAAGCAGGTTTTATTCTCTAAACTCTGTCGGTGTTCTCGCCTTGGCCTTACATTTCCACCCACCTATTTGTATGCGCATTTTGGATATGTGCATAAAAAAATTGATTGATGGAAACGCCAAAATTCACATAACTTTTGAAAATAGGCATAAAAAACATGCGCATAACTGAGTAGGATAAACTTTTTATTCGATAAGAAAAGGTGCGCATAAACTATGGAAGCACTTTTACCGAACAAATTAAAAAAAGGTTTGTTATAAGAGATCATATGATGATGAAAATGTGTGTGAATGGACAAACCAGCAGGCTGAGCACATTGTAAAACATCTGAAATGTTGTTTTGGTCATTCTAAAACTCCTTAACCGTTTCAGTATTATTATATTAATAATGACCTCAAGAGAGTCTGGAGCGTGTCAAGAGCATCTGTTCTCCACATCTATGGCTTCAAACGCCACCACGCGTTCATTGTGTGTCAGCGTTGTCTTCTGAGGCGCAAGTCATTTATTAAATAAAGAACAGATTCACGCAGCTTCTTCTATCGCAGTAAATTCTGTTTTTACTGCTGATGGCAACAGTTAATCAGGAAGTGACGATTTTGTTCTCTTTGATTCGTTGGATGGAAACGCTGCTTTATTCGCACATCTTTTATGCGGTATTCCAGTTTTGCACATAAATTAAATTCACATTTTTAGATGGAAACATAGCTTATACATTTCAGTCACACAAAGAACAAAATCACATACGAGAAAGGCTTGTCCTTTTTTAATAATTATTAGCTTAAATTCACTGACCAGTACTAACTAGATTAATGGAATTATGAAACTATTTTTTAGTACTGCTGACATTCTAAATGTCATATCAACCTCCACCACTTCATCAATAAAAAAGGCAGACACACAAGTGCACTTTTAAATCTATTAAAACTGATTAACATGTGTAAAAACCTTAAATTAAACTTTCCACTGAACATTAAGCTAAGATTATATGCATTCTTGTTTTGTCAGATTTGTTGTGGAAACTATGCAGTATCCTATTTTATGCAATTTCATGCAATTACATCTGAAATAACTTCAAAATTATGCCCAATTTCCCAAGTGAAAATTTGGGGAAACGTCACACATTACATTACTTTTTAAAATATACTTAAATATTTAAATACTTTAAATGTAAACTTACGCATTAACTTGAGCACAGTATACTAACAGTATATTGAGCATTATACTATTGAGTTATGCATTCTTGTTTTGTCAAATTTGTTGTAGAAACTGTGTGGTAGCTTAATTTATGTAATTTAATGCAATTACATCTGAAATAACTTCAAAATGATGGCCAATTCCCCACTTTTTCAAATGAAAAGTCAATAAACGTCACACATTACATCACTTTTTTTATTATACTTAAATATTTTGAATATAAACTTACGCATTAACTTGAGCAGCTATGTTTTACCACAATAACCGTCTCTGTTTCACTGATGCAGTGGTGTTGCTTTTTTAAATATGGTCATAACTTTGCATGAGCACATCAAGTTCAGCTGGAGAACTCGTAATATCTGTGCTCCATTGATAAAGTCTTTTTATAGTCGCGGTGTGCACACTTAACCCTGAGTTGGTCTACTCAAAGTTGATTGACCAAACTCAAATCAGATTTTCTGAAACTGAAAAGTTTTTAATCTCTCGGTAAGTCAACTCAGAGTTCAAGTTTAAACTCAGAGTTGGTTAAACTTCCTTACTGAAACAGGCCCCTGCTTATCTGTCTGCTTTGTCCGAGCCTTGTAACAACAGGACTGTCAGACTGAACGACATTGAAGATGCACCAAACACGGAAGAAAATGCTCCCCGGAGTTTGACGTCACCCACCCGCGACACTTTCATTATCCCGCGTTCTGAAATGATTCCTCACAGCAAATGTAAACAAACTGTAGTGGCAATTTTGCACAGAGCGTGTCTCAATAATAAAACCAGAAAGAAAAAACAGTTTTGACATTTCCCTGCGGTCATTTAAATTAACGCATGAATCGCATCATCAAATTCGGAGCTCCTATTGGTTCTTGGATTGACGCTCATCGCAGATGTTGTCACATTGCAGAAAAAATGTCTGAAATCTTCTGACACTGCCAGAACTTCATTGGAAAGAAAATCTGATCGCAACGAGCACTAAGCGGCTGTCTGTGAACATGTCAAACCAACGATCAAAGACCACAAATTTTAGCCCAGGATTTCAGGAATCTTAAGATTTGCCAAATTTGTCTCAGATGACAAAATCGTGGCTGAAATCTCACTGTAAGCAGGGCTTTATAGACAGGGTTTTCTTTCTTAATGCAACGCAATAACACAGCAGACGTACAACTGAAAAAGCACGTAACATTGTTCTTCAATGAGCAAAAGCATCGAAAAGCAAAGACAAAATGAGCAACACTAAAGGGTAAAGGCTATCAAAAAGTGAAGCAAAACAAACTATCAATAAAAACAATTGTAATAAATAAATACAATAAAATATACAAGGCAAAACAAACTAAGTACAATAAAATAGTATATAAAAATAAATTAATTGCATTAAATAAATGAAAAATAATATACACAAAACACAGAAAACAGCATTGAATTTAAACAAGCTAAACAAGAAAAATGTAGGTAAAAGGTAAGATGAAAAAGTAAAAGTATAAGCAAAACTAAAGCAACTAAAAAAAACAAAAAGAAAAAGAAAAAGAAAAAGGAAAACATGAGGAGTAAAAATGTAACAAATGAGGTTAGTTTAACAGAGGCCATTTAGCAAAAAACTAAGTAAAAAAAGATAGTCACTTTATTTTGATGATCCATTTATTGAATTTAATTTACATTGCAACTAATTGTCATTGGATTATAAGTAGACTGGGGTTAGGGTTGGGGTTAGGGTTAGTGTCAGTTGACATGTACTTGCAAAGTTTCTTATAGTCAGTTAAATATCTGTTGAAGGAGCAGTATCAAAAGATATCAAGCAGACAGTCTACTAATACTCAAATGGACCATTAAAATAAAGTGTTACCAAAATGTGTGCAAGGAATCTTGATTTAAATAGTAGACTTCTAGACAAAGTAGACTTCAGGGGAAAAATAAAATGCTACAATAGCACAGGATTTGACCCCTTTAATTTGACATTATCCAATTAGAGGTTACTGTAAAACAATGGAAAGTGACTCTGAACAGCTTTCCCATATGATCACTGCATTAGATATTAGTTCCAGGTGTGGAGTTTATACTGTTTTAGAAAAATCCCTTCTGTCAACCAGTTCTCTGCATCCAAAAAAAAAAAAAGCTTTTGGAAATGTTAACTTTGGGTTTTTGTGTGAACGTCTTGACATGTCTGGTTTAAATTAGTGGTCTGTGCATTGTTCTGATTTTTAAAAAGAAAAGAAAAAGGTTGTTTTCTCAAACTCTGAACTCTTGCTATCTGTGAACCGTGTTCAAGTGTGTACGTGAGTGACATCATCACTGACCCACAACTGGAAGTGATGTGAACGTCAGAGTCCCAGTACAATTGAAGGAAAGAGGACATTTATCTCAGAAGAGAAAGAGAGAGGAAGAGACAGAGAGGTGAATTCTGAAGGGTGAAGATCATTGAGGGGTTTTTTTGTAAGTGAAGCAGAATTTAACAGAAGAGCCTCACTAAGACCTTGAGCACTAAAATTTTATTTAATACACCCCATTTGATGGGCAAAGTTTCAAAGTCTTGTTGCAGCATCAGAAAGGGTGAATTGCGTCTCATTCAAGGAGCAGAAACACCATAAACAAAGACAAGCGTAAAAGTAAACAAAATACTGTATAACTAAACAAGCAAAGTATACAAAAACAAAGTATTCACCTTATTCTCTGCATACGAGCGGGCGCAGCCATTTGAATCATTTTGGCTGGATACTTCCGGTCTCATTTACTTCCATTCTTTTTTAGAGGTTAAAAACAGCCCGTTATGGTCTATGATGTTGCAAACTGATGTTTTTTTTATTAAATTATTCTATTTTGTCTGTATAATCATGCAAACACTTGTTTGTACAGCGAGTAGTTTGACCGTTTTCAGCCGTTTATTATTCCTAGTCATTTCTCCCATAGGCAGCTGAATCAGAAGTTCTAATACAATCGCAAAAACGAGCGCACTTCCGCATTAAAGAATAAGGTCAATACAAAAACCTAGCAAGAGTTAACTAAACAAAAACAAAACAGCAAAAAGAAATTAAACGAGGTAAATAAAAAACTAAAAAAGAAAAGTCTGTAGACAAACTTTATAATGGCTTCAGAAAGCCTAGTCTGAAAGTTTGAAGTAGTTTTAAAGTTTAAATAACTGAAGTAGTATGTAGTGTCATAACTACATACAGGTTAGCATATTTCTACTATGGATTGGAATGTTTCTTGCTAGGCAGTTGACAAGGGATTCTGAGTGGTTGGTAAGGCATTGCTAGATAGTTGCTGAGGTGTTCTAGGCGGTTGCTAAGGTGTTGCTAGGTGGTTGCTAAGGTGTTTCTAGGTGGTTGCTAGGGTGTTCTGAGCAGTTGCTAGGTGATTAATAAGGTGTTGCTAAGATGTTGCTAGGCGGTTGCTAGGTGGTTGCTAAGGTGTTGCTAGGGGGTCCTGATTGGTTGCTATGTGGTTGCTAAGGCGTTGCTTGGTGGTTGCTAAGGTGTTGCTAAGCGGTTGCTAGACGGTTGCTAAGGTGCTGCTAGGTGGTTGCTAGGGAGTTCTGAGTGGTTGCTAGGCGATTGCTAAGGTGTTCTAGATAGTTGCTATAGTGTTGCTAGGTGGTTGCTAAGGTGGTGCTAGGTGGTTGCTAAGGTGTGGCTAAGTGGTTGCTAAGGTGTTGCTAGGTGGTTGCTAAGGTGTTGCTAGGTGGTTGTTCTGGGTAGTTAATAGGCAGTTGCTAACATAAATTAGCATGGTCCTAGTATGAATTAGTATGTTGCTAGAATGTTTCTAGCATAAACTAACATGTTATTAGCATGAATTTAGTATGAATTAGCATGTTGCTAGTATGTTTATATGGATTGGCATGGATTGGTATATTGTTAGTATGTTTCTAGTATGTTTGTTGGTATGTTTCTAGTATGATTAATGTATTGTTGGCATGAATTAGCATGCTGCTAGTATGGATTGGTGTATTATTAATGCTAACAAGTATGTTGTTAGTATATCCAATGTAAAGCCAATGGCAATTTTTTTTATAATAAAAGTCTATGGGACAGTTGCTTGGGTGCTGTAAGTGATTGCTAGGGTGTGGCTAGTATGTTGAAAGGTGATCAGTGATTAGCAGATTGGTAGTCTGAGTTAAATGAGCCCAACCTTAAGTCTGTATGACAGTCTGGCAGAAAGTTCTGAGGTCACAAAGTTAGGTGGTTAAGTCAATGGGACTTTTCAGAAATTTCCTTGTCAGTTTTCGGAAAACCATAAGTTAGATCAGTTGGAAAAGATATAGCAACTTAATTCAGTATTTGGAGGTTTGGAGTTAGTTTAGTGGTTGTAGTGTAAATGGTCTAGAAGGAGATGCGTTCTTAAAATAGTCAAAGAAGAAGACGACAGAAGAATAATAAGTTTACATAGTATAACAGTATGTTGGCTTTCTCAAGCCACCCTAATAAAGCAAAAAGAAAACAAAGAAAACAGTAAAACTAAAGTAAACACCATATTAAATAAAGTGTGTTTAAAGACGAAACAAGCAAAGTTAACAACAACAAAAAACAAACAAACAAATAAACAAACTAACTAACAAAACAAACACATAAATAAATACAAAAAACTAAAGTATGTCTTTGGAGCTTTTTTCACTTGTTTTCTCCACCTTATTTCCATGTTGAACAAAGTCTTGCTGTGGACTGAGAGAAGTGCTGAAGGCTTGTCTTGGGTTTGGTCAATCCTCTGGCTGAAACTACTCCACAACGTCTCCAAAATCTCTTTACAGACCTGCTGTTTTCTCTAAACTGCCCTCATCCAGTGTGAAATCTGCCCAACACCCCAGACTTGCTGCTAGGCTTCCTCTCTGCTCTTTACCAACTTCCTCCCTCAATCCCCCTGGTGAGATCATGGAGCTCATGGGTGCCATTCTCAAACAAACTTTCCCCATAACATGATCCTGGACTTTAAATTTGAGGCCAGGCTCTAATTCCTTCTAGGTCTACGCTGACATAATGTGTGTCCGTGACATCTAAATTACATAGATAACTTCTGAAGTCTTTATTTCTATTACTACATGATACTTAGGAGGGCATTTTTGCATTTATTTATAGGATAGTGGAAGAGGAAGAGAGAAGTGGAATGGGATCAAGCAATACAAATGACTCAGTCTGGATTTAAAACTGCATGAGTCTGAAAGGCTCTGATATACTAATGAACTATTGTGACATTCATTCATTTTGCTTTGGCTTAGTCCTTTTTTTATCAGGGGTCACCACAACGGAATGAACCACCAACTATTCCAGCATATGTTTTATGCAGCGGATGTCCTTCCAGCTGCAACCCAGTACTGGGAAACACCCACACTTATACACTATAGACAATTTAGTTTATTTAATTCACTTATAGTGCATGTCTTGCCTGTAGGGAAAACCAGAGCACCAGGAGAAAACTCACACTAAGGAGAACATGCAACCTCCACACAGAAATGCCAACTGACTCAGTTGGGACTCAAACCGGTGTTCTTCATGCTGTGCGGTAAAAGTGCTCACCACTGAGCCACCATGCCACGCACTGATGTAACAATTTTAAATAAATCAAACTAAAATGCTGTTGTAATTTGTCTTGGGAACTTAACACTTTCCAGAACGCACCAAAAGTAAACACCAAGTGTACCTCAGACATCAGAGAATGAAGTTGAAATATTTTGATCTCCCTCTGGTTGCTGGCTGAAGAGTACAATATATGTCATAAACTCCAGCCTATTTTTTAGGATGTAAGTTATCAAATGCTATAAAAATGGGGCATGACTTCATGATTTTTTTTTGTTTGCAATTGGGTCTGTAGGAGTCTGGAGGAGGGTGGGGCTTTGATACCATAGCCCCGCCTCATGTCAGATTGCCACATGTGCAAAATGACAGCAGCCATATCATGGACATTTGGCTTCACTTTTCATGAAGGTGGAAGAAAGTGACAACATATCATTCATCTTTGTTTTCCACAGTCTATTGTAAACACCTGCTGACAACATACTGTATTAGTTGCCAGCAGCTAGCTCTTTGCGACTCTAACATGGTTGCCCACTAAAGCTAAGCAGGGCTGTGCCTGGTCATTATCTGGATGGGAAACCACATGGGAAAGCTGCCGGAAGTGGTGTTAGTGAGACCAGTAGGGGGTGCTCAACCTGCAGTCTGTGTGTCTAAATGCCCCAGTATATTAATGGGGACTCTGTGGTCATTAAAAATCCCAGAAAAAAAGAGTGGGGGTTTAACCCAAATTTCCCCACTTTTTCCCCATCATGGTCTCCTAAGCATCATAATTGGCTTGATCACTCTATCTTCTCTCTACTAATGAGCTGGTGTGTGGTCTGGCGCAATATGGCTGCAGTTACGTCATCCAGGTCGATGCTGCACACTTTGTGGTGGATAAGGAGACCCCCCCCAAAAGTATGTAAAAGAGTTTTGAGTATCCACATAAGCACAATATAAATGTAAGGAATTATTAATAATAGGTTGAATTATGGACATGGAGGTTGACATGGAAAAATCTTCTTTTTCTTATTGAAAATTTTGTAATCCATCAAGGTCAGAAGCTAATAAAAAATAACAACACTAGAGCTGCTTTGTGAAAAAAAATTATAAAATAATTTAAAAAGACATGTTTTTATGTTTAATAGTGTAAAACTGCTACTAAATGAGGTTAAATTGTTAAATACTCTGGCTTATACCCCTGTGTGACTTTTTAACAACACTTTTAAGTGATCGGTTAGAAATGTGTAGACATTTTTGGGGCAGTAATGAGCTAAAATAAATGGAATTTAAAGAATTTAAATTCCCTGTGAAATAAAAATAAAAATAATGTAGTTGTTAGATTCAGTCGGTTATTTTTAATGATATCGTGTGCTTTAAAACAATGACAAAATTTGCATTTCATTTAGAAAATATGAAACTGATATAAACATCCAAAGCAATTTGCATGTTTGCAGTTTGTCACTTACGCCTAAATAAAGCAACAATTTTTTTCACGTCACCTCATATTTCAGTTTCTCATCTCATCTCGACCAATTAAATGCTCTTTAGTGTCTGACCTGCCCCGCCCCCTTCAAGATGCTTCTCATTTGCTTTTCATTTGATGCACTTGATCTTAAACACTGTCACTGGTAGAGCTTTGAAAAAATCAAAAAGCTATTGGTTGTTTTTTTAAAGGGGAGGAGCTACACTATGTCCCACCCTCTTTTCATTTTTTAGTTGAGATTATGCCAAACATTGAATTAAACACACATTTCAAAACACTTCACAAGACTTTTAATAAGATTAGTGACAGGAGCAACTTCTGTACATTTCTTATTTTAGAGATATCTTTAATAGTTATTGATTTGTATGATCAGAAATTATATGACAGCCTTATTAATATGTCCTAGTTTATATTTTTTTTTTATCTGAAAATATTTACTCAAAGAGAAGTGCATAAAGAGAAGAACTTTGAAAAAAACTAACTACTAAAAAAAAACTACTGACAAATAACAAAGCTTTGAATGATTGTTATTAGCATATGTGATATTATTTTTCTTAATGTTTGTTAGTTTAAGAACAGGTTTTGAGGACAAAGTCAGGGTGAAAGTCAGTGTTTGGCCTGCGATTGTTAAACTAAATAAATCACTAAGGACAAGATATGAACCTGGTTGAGATCTGCTAATGCTAACAGCTGCACTCTGCTTCGGTGTGATGTACAGAAGTCTTTGATGTGTTTGAGCTTTTCATACCTCCGGCTCTCCACAGTCACACTCCTCTCCTTCCTCAATGTATCCGTTGCCACATTTCTGTCCCCCGTAGAGCATTTTGACCTCAGGCATGTTATACAAACACATGCCGACCCCCTTCTCCAGACTGGCCACCAGATCCTTCTTACTGCACGTACTGAACACTGTGGGGAACGGATACCTGTTTAAATAGACAGAATGAAAATTAGCGAGAACATGTATTAAATGTATTTTGCATTGTAATTTAGTATATTTAAGTACATTTATGTAATTTAATTTCATTATTATTTTATTTATATACAGTTTTATACTATGGGGCTATTGGATGCTTGATTCTGACTGGCTAATAATTCTGGACTTTCAGGGAATCACACGTCTAAAGAAGTTCCAGGCAGGTCTTGACCACATTACAATTCTAACATATATCTATGCATGATTGCAGTTATTTCACATCCTATCAATGAAAACCAAACCAAAACAAACCAAACCAAACCAAACCAAACCAAATCAAATCAAACCAAACCAAACCAAACCAAACCAAACCAAACCAAACCAAACCAAACCAAACCAAACCAAACCAAACCAAAACAATTTTGGTCCGCCAATCCGCCATTTTGGAGTGAAAGCGATCGGCTCTCCCTTGGATCTTATCCGCTGTTAATTGGTGATGTGATGGTGACGTATGTAATACTGTTTCCGGGTCCAAGCCGCCACTCATTTGAATTGACAAAATATTTATTTATGATCACTTTTTATTCATATCACACATTAAAGTGAATTTTATATAAAGTCATAGTGTACACAACAATCACTGGGCTTGCTGCATCACCAATACCAAAATTTTAACAATTTATAAAAAAATAATCACTTTCTGGCCATCAGATATTAGGGCATGGACATATATATTGCGATCGTGATTTTCGAAAGAATTACATCGCGTTGTAAACGTTTATTATTAGCATTTGATGAGTCTCCTCATTCAGTTTCATAGAGCTTGAACCCGGAAGCTCCTTCGCGTGACGTCACACTTAACAAGTGGATTGCTGTCACGATGGCAAGCAGCTGCTTTATTTAAAAAAAATTTTTTTAAAAAGCGAATTAAAGCCGAGATACAACCTGAAAGATGACAATACAATACTTGCTATCACAATCATCAGCACTTTTAATAGTTTATTTTACAGACTTATATTATGCTGCTGTTCTATTGGAATTTTCATTCCAAAATGGCCACCGCGCCATCTAGTGGCTGCTCCCCAAATCGCAGTAGAGTGTCGCCTCTTAGTGATTCTATGCTCTTTGTCGAAAGTATTCCTCCACACAGTAAACAGTTTGAGTACAACAACCTGAGAAATGCTTTGAAAATTTTGTTTATTTTGCTAAGGAGCATTGCTATTCTTAAGGTGAACAATTAATCATTGCAAGTTAATCCAACGAAAAAAAATTGTTTTGGCAATTTGCAATTAAAGTTTGACTATTTGTTTCCGCGTTTGGTTATTCTCTGTTAATGTCAGTTTGACGCAGCTTCAGCCACAATATTCTTAAATCACTCCCCTCTTACTGTTAGGCCATACTCACACTATGTACAGTTGCATTGAACCGGGCCAAAGCACGATTGTTATATCAACATACTGATATAAAAGTCTCAGCAACATCAAGTTCAAGGGGACTTTGAAAGGCACCTATGATGAAAATCATCTTTTGTAAGCTGTATGGACAGAACTATCTGTATGTATAGTGTGTCCACTGTCATATTAGAGTGATATAAACCCAACAAGTCTCTTTTTTTATTTTATTTTTTCTGACGTTAAAATAGGATCCAAATCTCAGTGATTTTGAGGCCCACTGCAACGTGGCATAGGAGTGCGGTTTTCCCTACCCACCAAATTGATTGACAGGTGGCATGTTTTAATAATAACATGTATACACATGTCCACAGAACATTGTTTACAAAGAAGCTGGGATTAAAACATGTTACAACTTTTTTATAAGTTTTATAAGTTTAAAACGTTTTTAAAACAGAACATGTTTGTAAAAAGACAGTAAAATTGCGATGTAATTCTTAACCGATATAATCACCACGGTCGCATGGTGTCAGTAAACATGCATTTATGTGTGTGTATGTGTGTGTGTGTGTGTGTGTGTGTGTGTGTGTGTGTGTGTGTCTGTAAAACATTTGTTTGTGACTCATCTTTTCAGAAAGGCTTGAATAAACTCGACCACAAAAACATGAAATAAATTTACTTGATATTTTGATGAGATTAATGAGATTTCAGCTTCATACGAGTCTGTCTCTGTGCTGTTTATCTGAAAAAAAGCATGATGAGAAGCAGACACGCATGTGGGAACAGTATCCGCATTTAAAGCCACAGGCTACAAAAACAGTTACAATGTATTCAGACACCTAAATGGGCAGATTCTGGAGGCTATAATAAATTATCTGATGGGTATTGTATTTTGAGCTGAAACTGTACAGATACATTCTAGAGACACCAAATGCTTATCTTACATCTTGCAAAAGGGGTAAAATAGGTGCCCTTTAAGTGTGGTAACCATAGTAAAAGGAGAATAATTGACTCTGGTCCTTTGACTTATTAGAAAATAAAGCACACTCAAGGTGTTACGTGATGTTAAATGTCATGTTATGTGTTTTGTTATGTTCCATCTCCAACCCACCATAAACCATCCAACCACAAATTCAACCTGGTGTAAGGACTATTTTCACTAGTGATTTATACCAAATGAAAAGCTTTACTAGCCAATATTTTCAATGTTGAGGGTTTTAAGGTGGTAACACATTGACGAGAGGCAAACAAGACCAAATAATCACAGTGCAATGATAATCTCAACAACCCAGCCAAGCTTAAAAAGTTGCAAGTATTCAAATTCCCCAAGCCATTAATGGCATTACTTCAATGTGCACAAAAACCACAACAAAACGAAGCAAATTAGCATATGACCTTCCATCGTGGCATTCAAGCCGAGTCGTTTACGTGATCCAACTCTGAGCCAACAGAGCATAAGCCTGTATGCTACTCTTCATGCTAATTCATCACTAGCAATACATGATTATAAACAAAACAAGCACTGGGCCTGAACTCAGCCTGACTGCAGTCTCCCAAACGGCCACAAACACAAAGACTGAGCTCTTTCAGATGAGCCTATAGGTGACCCTAACTGGATTCATTTAGCATGTCAAATAGTTAAAGGGATAGTACATCCAAAAAAAAATCTTTCATCATTTAACCAGCCTCCACTTGTTTCTTTATTTTGCTGAACACAGAAAAACATATTTAGAAGAATATTGGAAATCTGAAGCCGGTGACTTCACTAGTATTTTTAAACCGGTCTTCAACATTCTTCAAATTATATTCTTTTGTGTTCAACAGCAAAATAAAAGTCTGGAATCATTTTAGGGTAAGTAATTGATGGGTACATTTTTATTTTTGGGTGAACAATGCCTTGAAGAATTGTTGTCTTGTGTCTTATTGGAAACATTTGGATGGGTTTTGATAACTCGATACGTAACTAGATACGTTTTATTACTATTTTATTATTATAATATTATTTGTCAACTTTACGCTAACACAATTTTGATATTACATTTGTCCAAAAATCACACTTGTTAACACATGCAAATGCCAATAATGCTATTCTTATAAAACTGTCGAGCTCTAATGTAATTATGATTAAAAGACTATTAAACAACCCGCTGTGTAATCAGAGGTATATTCTGGGTTCCTTATGATAGTGTGTGATCAGTTTTGACGTTTTACAAAAAACTGTCGGTATAAAAAGTTATCAGATCAAAATGTTTTCTCTGCAAGACACACATACCTTTCGGTGCTTCAGATATGATCAGTGACATTTTCCTGAATCTTACATCATTGTAGGAGAAAACTCTATCAGTTTAATGGTACAGTACAGTACTGTAACAGAAGAAATGCACGCTTTATGGACACACATTTTTAGAGGATTAAGATAATTTTCAAACATTTTAATATTGTAGAAAAAGCAAAATGACAAAATAATAATTTTTAAAAAATAAATAAAATAAGTAATACTAAAAGAAAAGTAGACGCAGTGGCGCAGTAGATAGTGCTGTCGACTCACAGCAAGAATGTTGCTGGGTCGCAGGTTCAAACCTCGGCTGGGCTGGGTCAGTTGGCGTTTCTGTGTGGAGTTTGCATGTTTTCCCTGTATTCGTGTGGGTTTCCTCTGGGTGCTCCGGTTTCCCCCACAGTCCAAAGACATGCGGTACAGGTGAATTGGGTAGGCTAAGTTGTCCGTAGTGTATGAGTGTGAATGAGTATTAATAAAGGGACTAAGCCGACAAGAAAATGAATGAATGAATGAATTAAAAAAAAGTAAAATTATATATTTTAATTACACAATAATATATGATAAATACATGAAAATATATGAAAAAACACACTTACAACACACTTATACAGCTATATACATTCTTTTTTGCAGAAAATATTATATTGTTATGGCCTGTAATGTCTTTTAGCTTGATGACAATGAGTAATACATTATTAAAATAATTCAAAATATAACCACATGAAAAAGCTAAAAGAAATAATGACTTTAGACTCTGCAGAAGATCCTTCATGCTCTGCTGGCGGTATCTCCAGTTCACTAACTCAACCCAACAAACAAGTGCAACAACAAAGTGTGGATTTGCTATGCGCTCATACATATGCAAAACACTGAATAAATGGATGTCCTTGAATTTGTATGTTTTTCGAAAAGCGAGAGTAACTCTTGCTGCAGATTAATAAGGTATGCATGCATGCATGTGAAGACGGGATTAAAGCATTAATAATCAGAAGGTTAATGGGTGTAACCCTTCTGTGCTGAGAAATTATAGCATATGGCCATGTTTAGTAATTACAGCATGTGATTACTTGTAGCATATGTCTTTTGAAATAAACTCAAATTGTACTAAATAAACAGGAAGATTTTGTACATTTATAATGGTGAAGTTATTAATAAATTGAGATGAAGTAGGATTCTGAAATTTTTTAATAGAGGGTAAAAATAAATAAGATATAAGCTAAAAGATATATAAATTAATTTATATAAGTGCATAATACAATATAATACAATATAATATATTATAATATAATATAATAATGTAATGTAATGTAATGTAATGTAATGTAATGTAATGTAATATAATGTAATGAAATGTAATGTAGTGTAATGTAATATAATACAATAATCATTATTAACATCTTCCAATTTCCAAAAGATAACAAATCAAGCTTTGTTAAATAATTTTTAAAAAGTATTAAGCTATTACAACAGTTAAAAATCCATTTGTGTTAGGTCCAAGTTACTAAAAACTCAAAGACTGCAATAATAATTAGCAAAATATTTATACATTCAAAGGTTAAGAAGCTTGAAACAGAAATCAACAAACCAGCCTCCAAAACATGCAGCAAAAACAAAGCACTCGCACTGTTTTATACAGCACAGTGGTTACTCATCCAAAACAAGCTGTTCAATGGTGAGTAATTTTTTCCAGCTAATGCCAAAATCATTCATCCATATCAAAAACAGGTCACAAACAGATGTGTGCAGCCACTCGCATGTCAAAACCAGTCTCACTTTTATGCAACTTTAACAGCGAGCCTTTGAAGAGTTCGCTGATGAACTCTGGCTCCTTTAACACCTCTGTTTCTCCCGCTTGTCCCCTGTCCACCGGGACCGCTAGTTTCTCCATCATCCATATTCATCAAACACAAGCTCCACTCTCACCTTCAGCGAGCAAAACACAGCATCACAGGCCTGAATCAAACACCCAGACAAGATGCCATTCTGTCATCTCTGTCAGTGAAGCAAAATAAACTGTGCAGATGAAAGTGGGAAGGGCGGAGGGAGGTGTGGAGAGCAGAAAAAGCTTGCGAGAAACATCTGCACTCTCTGGGGGTCAGTGCATGCTTGTTTGGGGTTTTGTGGTGGGAGCCAAAAAACGCTCGGCCGGACTCCTGCAAGGGGGTTTCTAGGCCTGTCCTCATATTTCAGACTACGTGTCCTCATTGCACCCTGACTAATAACACAACAACAACAACAGAGATCGAAATGTATTGCTCAGGGGTGTCGCTTTTTAATAACTGCAGGGACTTGATGGAGTTCTCAGATGATGAGTAAGAAAGAAATTGTTAATTTAGTAATTTAATAGATGATGACAGATCCGCAGGAGAATATAAAAAAAATACCTGACCCTTTTAATACAGAAAATCTGATAAAGAAACAAATATTTTCTTTATCAAATAAAATTCTTTTTCTTTTTAATAATAATAATAATAATAATAATAATAATAATAATAATAATAATA
>CAIGQZ010034880.1:7800406-7816432 GCA_903798205.1 Danio tinwini
TAATAATAATAATAATAATAATAATAATAATAATAATAATAATAATAATAATAACAATAATTAATTTATTATTATTATTATTATCATCATCATCATCATTATCATTATTATTATTATTATTATTATTATTATTATTATTATTATTATTATTATTATTATTATTATTATTATTCATTGTCCAGCAGGTTCTCTCTATCTGATATTAAATTGTCTTAATGTTAATTATAATGTGGTAGTAACAAACAAGTAACAATGCCCCTATTTTGACATAATATACAAACATGTATATATCTGTATGAAAAAAATATGTCTGTGAAAAAAGGATCACATTTATTAAAGGGCTTAAAATAGCTGTAACCATAATGTACAGTAAATGCATGTAAACATTAACCCCCTTAAAGACCCTGTGTTTGCTCAAACGCTTCACAACCCCCTGTCAAGGAGAAATAATTAATACATTAAAATGATAATTTCCTTTAAAATTAACTCACTATTTACTCACCCTGAATTGGTTTAATATTTTTTTTAAATTCTTTTTTTCTGTTGAACACAAAAGAAGGTATTTTAAAGAATGGTAGTAACCATTGACTTCCATAGTATGAAATACAAATACTATGGAAATCAATGGTTACCAGTTTCAACTTTATTTCAGTTACAGTGGTTGCTATAACGCAGTTCACCTTTTCGCAGCTTTGTTGATTTTTTTGTGCAATTTGACATGATTTTTATCTTTTATTTATTTTTTACAGTGCATTGTGTTCTGCATCATGATTAGCTTCAGACCACTGTCAGTCAATCTCGTCTGTGTCTCCTGTACAGCACAGAATGCGCTCGGCTTGCCAAATTAACATAAATCCATGTTTATGAGTTCCAACAAGAATGCAAAAAGGGTTGTCCACAGCAAGATCATCATAAAGGGGGTTGCACACCGGATGTGCCGCGCCATGCTTTTTGGAACTGTAAACATAAGTTTATATCAGGGTAGGTACACTGGCGCCGCAAGTTGGCAGCTGTCTACTTACAACTCAGGACACTGTTCATATTTCTGCAGCACCACAGAGCGCCATCTGAATAATTTAATTTTAAACCACATTCAAATGTGTGCGACCAGTGTGTGTGTTACTTCCAACTGTCATGTGCGCGGCGCATGCAATGTGCAACCTCCTTAAGGATGAAATCTGCTTTAGCTTTGTGGATCAGTGACTGCAGGAAAAAGAACATGATGCTGGGTGCCAACATTATCCACACAAAAGCTTTATGAGTCTTTTGATGACAGTGATGAATGTTTGCGCCTGACAACAGGGTTGATCTTTGGTCTCATTCTATAATACTGGACTTCTACGAAAGCTTAAACTTTGATAAAGTGTGTAGTGATGGGTTTTACAGCCTTAAAACATCTATAATAATTGTAAAAAATAAAGCTGACTACTTCACATATTTCACTTATTGCGGGTTATTTTTAGAACATAACTCCTGCAATAAATGAGGGACCACTGTATTATTATTTTCTTTGTGTGAGTTATCCCTTTAAGATCCCCTTGACTTATCTTTCCTATAATACAAAAACATGCAAATGCATCACAATTCACACAGCAAAGGAACAGGCACTCCATCAACACTTCAGCTCGTTCTCAAAAAGACAAGCCCATATGGTCAGCTTAGTGGTCATGAAACGAAAACAAGCAATTTATCACAGAAACCCTGATTTACAATGAGCCTACGCAAATCTCACAGATGCCAGTGGTGTAGCAGTATAAGCTGGGGCACAATCAGACACGTGCGAGTTTTAATGCCGCCTTTAAGGGATTACAGTTGAAAGAGACCAATCAGTGGGGGCTTCTGGAAGTAAAAGTCATGACATTTGCAAATGGAATTGACACATACTGTATCTTAAACACCCGAAAGAAAAAAAACTAATGATCCAAAAATGACATTTAAGCAGTGCTGTAGTTTGTGCAATGAGCCGTTAGCAGTAGAGAAGGCTTGAATAGTAATGTGGCAGAGAAAAAGTCTTTGGTTTAAAGAGGGATTGGCATCGGGAATGGAGGGATTGGAATGGCGCAGGGTAAGCTGGCAGTGGCTGGCATCAGGTCCAAGTGGGTTAAGCGGACTTGGCATAGTGAAGAATGATGCTAGCAAAAGCCAGATTGGTTTGTATGGCCTGGCATGCAGAGACGGTTTGAGGCATACTTTATATGTGCCAGTCCACTTTCAAAAAGTGATGTGGGAAGGTTTTTTTTTTTTTTGCTGTTGAGAGACCACAAATACAGCCAAGCATGAAAACTCACACAAACACATGTGCATATTTACATAGTTAAGTGTGCGAATGCACTCAAACTTTCACGATTGGCTAAGGATTTGCTCTGTTTCCATCATCTGTGCAGCCCTAAAGCCCTCCTTATGAATTCAAATTCAAGCAAACAACAAATCCTTCCTGCCTAAACTCTGCTTTAATTCTTTACCCCAGTAAATCACAGCCAAAGACACGCTAAAATCTGCAGAGGACTCCCGCAGTCTGCCCTGTCAAAGCCTCTTTTCTCCAGTCAAAGATCTGCTTGCATCTGAAACTTTAACTGCTATATCATTAAGCATCTGCTTCATAATTCTCACTAAGCGAAACCACGTCTTTTCCAAGACTATTGAGCACAACAATGAACCCAGATGCTGATTACGGAGTCAATTATTCTGAAATTGCATGCCTGCTGTCCTCTTCAAGATGAGTGTGCTTAAACATTTTGATGTATTTACGCAACAGTGCGATGTTGAGTGTTTGCAGAAAAGCAATGGCTCTAATCAATCTCGCTCCTGCTGTCGACACCTCTGATCTGAGGCCAGTGCACCTGCTGCGCTTTAGAGCTTTTTAAGTTGCAGCACACGAGTTACGTAAAACTCAGAATCAAGACAGTTACAACACTAATGGATTAAGCTAAACAACAGCTAAAAATTTAAAACGAATGAAAGAAAATCATAGCAAAGTATCTGTTAAAAAGACTAGGAGGCTAGGTTATGCTGGTCATTGTTGGTTTAGAGCTGGTCTACTCAATAAAGTTGATTGTTTTGATCAAGTGTTCACATCACAAGAGTGTTCGCTTCTACTCACTCTTCACTGCTGCTGCTTGTTCAAACTAATTGTTTATAATTAGCTAAAATAACCCAATTCTGGTCATTTTTGAGACAGTTTATTTGTTTTATGTTAGTAAGTTAACTTAATAATATTGTGTTGGGACATGAAGGACAACATGAGGGAATTGTGGTGGTATAACTTGGTAGTGGATGTGTACACTGTAAAAAATGCAGGGTTGCACACAATTCATTTATGTTGTCCCAACACAAATCGATTAAGTTAAAGGTTAGCACAAATCTCTGAAACACAGTCCATCCCCTGCCTTTCAAAGTCATGCCTCCTGAAAACAGGAGCATGCTAAGATGACAGCAGAACCCTCTCTCATGTGTTGAGCTAAAGCTAAAGCTTGGCCGGCGGCGTGCAGGAATTACACTCATTACAAAGCCATACTTACACGCTATTTTTGACTGAATATTCATGGTAAACAAAATCGGGAGTGCATCACAGGTCGTCATTGTTCAAAAATAAACCAATGTGAATATAAAACCAACTTCACCTCAGTAAAGCAGGCTAGGCCGAATAGTGTTATTAAAGATGTTTTGTTGTTAAACTAAATAAAATCTACATTGTCGATACTGTAAAACGTACCTTATGAAACCGAAAATAGTCACATCCATTAATACTATAATTACTATATAATAGTCAATATTTTGCCGGAAGATTTCAGTGGCTGAACAACACTTCTGTGCAGATATAACCCATTTGTAACAACAACATCTACATCACTTTTGCATGAAGCTAAAATAGTTTCAAAACACAACATTACCTGTCTAAAAGAAATCCTTCAGCCATGGTGTCGTCCTTCCTCCAGCGTGCAAACGTGCAAACTCCAATATTGATTCTGGATTTTAAAAAGTTTTGATTCAGCATGTTTTTACCGCTTGCTCTCTCGCTCACTCTCTCTCTCTCTCTGTCTCATGAACGCGCAGCATGTGTATGCACAAACGAAGGTGTGCACTAGCTCAAATTTGCATTTGCTGACAGACAGTTTGGACTACTAATCTGAATTATGGGAGATGTCGGCCCGACACTATTTTAATTGAATGAACTTTTTTTGTCTTATGGCTTACCCAGAACATAAAAATACATATAAACACATTTAGATCATTTACTTTAATTGTTACTATTGGAATATGAGGAGACTTTCAACCAGCACAACAAAAATTTTTCTGAAGACAATTACCTACTGCACCTTTAACTTAACCAATTTGACAAATTTAAATAGATTTAATATAATACAATTTGCCCAAAATAAATCTCAAGAATTGTGTTGTTTCAGCTCATTTCAAGAGTTCGCACTTAGCTGATGATTAATAATAAAGCATGTTTGGCAAGCTGTCCCAGGAGACAGCCCGGGGCTCCCTACTTTTTGAAGGGCAAGAGGGGAGTTTGAGCTCAGGTACAGTAGGTCTCGAGAAATCCCCTGCTTGTTGTGGCTGATGACGAGTTAGGAATTGCTATGAGAGATACATGGCTGACTAAGAGTTCATCTATAGTGCCACTTTGGATTAGTCAATTCAATGAGAAACTGGTTTTTATAGTGAGTAAGAATTCATCTGATTGGTGTATCATGTGTTAGCCTTAATGTGTTAACATCCCCTTGAACCGTATGTTAACATACTTTCAACTGATTCAGAATGTTGAATCTGGCTTTTTTGTTTGCATATTATTCTCTTGTAGAAAACCAATGGTATGAAAGACGTGGTTAAGAATATTTTGGCTGAAACAGTCAAACTGATGTCAAAGAGATGAATCACCACTCCAAACGTAGAAGCAAAATGTCAAACTTTGATTGAAGTCAAAACCCTCTTTTTTTCCCTAGTAGATTAACTTACACTATTTAGTTGATCGCCTAATGAATAGCAATGGTGCTATCAAAATAAACTTGATTTCACATGGATGTTAAAGTTAAACTGCAAAAAATAACAGATAATTCTGCTTGGCAAAATTAAGTGAGATTAATAAGAATAAGATATTATTTGGCTCCACAGGAGTAAGCTGTGTACCAGGCCAGTTTAGTTCACAAGGTTAGTCACATGAAAAAGATTTTGTTCATCACTGGTTCAAAATTAATGTGGAAAAAGTGTCATACTGAAGTTTAACTGTAACTTGTTTGTTTGGTCAGTACAAAAAAATGCATTAAGTCATGGTTTGGGGAGTGTTCACACTGTCATTTTTAAGAAAAACCTATTGATACTTTACAAAGATTGTAAAATTGTACAAAGAAAAAATGTGTGTGGTTTTAGCTGCATGCAAAATCCATTAGGTACTAGACCAAATAATGCAGACTTTGGTGTCTCAAACTTAAATGCACAAGCTGTCAACTGAAATCAAGATGACAGGTAAATAAAATAAATATTTTTTTATATGAAGAAATCAATGAGCTAATTTTCAAATGAGTAACCCTTTAAGTAATCCTCAAACAAACCACACTAACAGAGCAATCACACCAAAGTTTAATTTTAAATGAACCAAACCTGTGTGTGGTGCCAGACCTTAATACGAACACAACGCAGGTGGTTAACCCAATAGGAAAATTAGGTCTTATTTTGTCCTTCTTTTTGTAATTCCAAATCTGCATGACCACTTTGTCTACTGTGGACCATAAAAGAAAGAGTTTTGAAGAATATATGTCTTATTTTCCGTGTATTTATAAGAAATTGCTTTGGAGTAATTTTTCAACTTTCCAAAAGATACAGAGCACAATAGAAGTATCACAAAGTGGTCTACTGGGCTCTTCTGAAACTATAAACTGCACTACAAACAGACAAGAAGGTATTTGACAGTTCTTCTGAAAAAGAGTCTTCAAAATTGTTCTCTTTGTGTCCTGCTGAACAATGAATGCCACATGTGTTTGGAATGACGAGATGACGAGAATTGAGATTTGGCTGAACTATCAAAACCAGCTCCAAATATCAACACTAGTTCTACTGAGGTGCACTTAAAGTCCATCTACTGCAGGTATTTTTGTTTTAGGTCATAGAGGGTGTTCACAGAAACACACCCTGATGAGTATTGTTCCAGCTGAGCTTACGTATTGCTCAAGTATTCCTGGAAACAACTGAGCATTCCTGAGCATTTCTCTGGACACTGTTAGCTTAAAACTCTCTACAGTACGTCAAAGAATTTCAAACATGCTCAAATTTCACTTTGGGAGATGACAGAGGAGCCTAGTTCCTGGCCAAACTATGACGACATGATATAACACATACACCCATGCATGACAACATTTTTAAAGAAAACACTTATTGGAAATATGTGCCTCTACCTTATTGCAAAACTCTAGAGACATACTTGTACATACAATCCAAAGCAGTTTCCAGCTGGCAGTAAAACATCAACAACTTTTAGTCCTGTTTGCACAAAAGATGATTAACAGGGCAGATTTGGTTACTAACAACACTGTGTTAGGTTATTTTATAAATTAATAAAATTCAGCAGATTCAAAGTCATAGGAAACTTGCTTGTCAGCCAAGATATACTTCAAATGAAGAACAAATTGGTGTAATTTTGAACAAAATCAACCCAAAACAAGTTTGTGTAAAGTTTGTTTCTGGGGTTTGAACCAATTTGCCAAAACAGATTTACTGGAAAAGTTTGCTTTGTCTGGTAAATACCCAACAGACACAGATATCAACATGACGTCAGATTGACGTTGTACCCCAATGTCGTGGGATGTTGCATTTTGCTTGGAAATGAAAATTGGTTGAGGTCAGAACCCAACACCAGGCTAAAGTCAATGTACCACATCAAACAGACGTTGCATTTTGGTTATATTCCAACGCAAGCTTAAAAACACCAAAATATCAACATCCAATGATGGTACAGCTTGACGTTGTTTGGAGGTTACCAATATGACATCTATTAGATGTTGGATTTTGGTTGCCATACCTGATGAATAAATGTCAGTATTTGACGTCAATACGACGTTGGTATAAGATGTTGGCTTGACGTTGGCTTTTGGTTACTTTCCAACACAACCTAAAGGTGGATGTTTTGGATATCAAAATAACATTGTCCTTAGACACTGACAACCTAAATCTAACCTATTATTAATGTCTTATGACGTTGTGTGTCTGGGCACTTTTAATTTACCATTGATACATGGCAATTAATTGATTAACAGGTAGGTTCAGGTCTTCTTTGATGATGATATTTTCTAAGGTTTATTTCCTATGTTCAGTGAAATATCCTTAAGTAAAAACAGTAACACTAAAGACTATTTCTTCATAGAAGAAATTTAATTATAATTCTAATCACAAGCAATACTAAGACTTTTTTATGCTTAATAATGTGAAGCTACTTGCTTTAAAGTAATATGCTATAAAGTGCTTTATAAATAATCATGACATGCTTTGACTGAAGATTTGCAGATCTGGAGCAAACATTCACTATTCACTTTTTTCAGATGCTTGCTTAATTGCTATTTTTTTCACCACCCTAATTTTTGTTGTATGGTTATTGGGTTAATAATAAGAAAAAGTGCAGCACATATTCACATGTTTATCTAAACTCGACTTTCAGTAGCCTTTGCTGTGTTGTTTTTTTGCTGACAGTACACCAATGCTCAGCTATTCCAATCTTTTTTCCATTACACAAAAATGAAAAATAACAAAAAAAAAATGGCCATGGCCAGAGCTAACCATGTTAAATGTGCCATATAATGAAAATCTGGATATACCTATAGGCATAGCTGAAGAATAAGTGTTCAGTACATAGAAAAGACATACTATTTCCTCATTTAACTCCCAAAGCCCTGGTAAAAATCTGAACAATTGGAACAAACACCAATGGTCGAGTTGCACACAGGATCATTAATATGCACACCACAGGCTGTTTGATTTTGACAACATTTCCTAATGAGATCACAACAATTATAACTTCCCCCAGTATGTTTATGCATATATAAGCTGATATAAAACTTACTATGTAAGTGGTGCCACATCTTTACGTAGTTTTTTTCTACATTGCTAAGCAAAGCAGACAGATGCAGAATAAAGGCACTGGTGTATGTACAGTACACGCTCACAGAAAACAATGTCTACATATTTAAAATAAACAGTGTTTCACATAAGGTGTGTGACGGGCTTAATTGCAATTTTTTAAGGAGAAGTTCACAGAAAAATTTTGAATACAGTGGTCCTTTGTTAATGTTACATTCTGAAAATAATCCGCAATAGGCAAAATTCACGAAGTAGTCAGCTTTATTTTTTACAATTATTATAGATGTTTAAGGGCTATAAACCCCCTCACTACACACTTTATACATTTTTCTTAGACATGCATTAACATTTTCACACTTTCTTTCTTGTTTAAATACTTCGTTCAAATCTTTGTAGAAAAATAAGTCCAGTATTATAAAATGAAACCAAAGATCAAAACCATTTGATCTTCATTCATTTATTCCGTAATGATGCTCTACAGCCGCATAACTTTTACCTTCCTTTAGCATGTCCAGAAGTCCAACTTTCTGTGTGATGATTAGCATCTTCCACTGCCATTTGTGTGCTACCACACAAAAGAATGTGCAGAACGGTTCATTGTCATTGTGGGGAAAAAAACTTGCCAACATACAGTAGAGCACTTCAGAGTCACACTGCGAGCGATTGAAGATTTATGTAAATTTGGCAAGCTGACCACATTCTGTATTGTTCAGGAGACACGGCACGGAGGAGATTGATTGACAATGGTCTACAGCCAGTCAGGACGCAGAATACAATGTGCTAATCAGGACGCAGAACACAACACGCTGTAGAAAAAAAGCATGTCAAATTGCACAAAAAAAATCTGCCAAACTGCAAGGCTGCGAAAAGTAAACCGCGTTATTGCGAGCGATCCCTGTATGCAATTTATACATTTATGGCACATGGTGGGCTGTGCTTATTCTCTTAATGAGTTATGGGCATGTTTTGAGAATAAACCAATAAGAGTCTCATCTCCATTTCCCTTTAAGAGTCAGTTGCGTCGCCCTAATGGTACATTTGCTATTTACATGGCGAACTTTGTAAGTGGAAAAACTGAATGCTTCACTAGTGAGAAAACAGTTAAACAGACCATCTGTAGTGCAAGGATAAAGAACGAGCCTCCTCCATTCGGCCTTTACTTTTACTTTCTCTCTTTCGTGGATAAGGAAACGATGTTGTACACTCCATGGAAGACATCCATTAGCCTACATAATTAATTTAGTTTGTTAAGCGCAAAGACTTGTTTAAAAACTATTTCTAATTTCAGTTCTAATTTCCAGCAAACGAATAAATAAACAATAATACCGAAGTGTGGTCAAAAATAGTGGAGTTATATCCAAACACACGTTCTATGCCCCATATGGTAAAACCCAACAGGTGGACAAATCTAAGCTTGTTTGTATTAAAACAAATATAAATATGCATATAAAAAATACTACTACTAATTATAATAACATTATACTTTAGCAAGTTGTCACAAATAAACTGAAAAAAGCCCCCCGGGATGAAGACATGGAGGCAGTGGTTTTATATTTATGTAGAAAGTAATAATTTTTGTAACGTTTCGTCACCTTGGAATTATAGAGTTCTATCTGCATTCTGAATGATTTTGAGATATTGAGCTGCAGTTTTTGCATTCCATAGCAAACAGTATGTGTGTAGCATTTATTTAAATAAAAAGTCTTAAAATGTAAACAACTTATAAAAACATCCTATAATGTAAATAAGTTGTCATTTAATAAGAATAGGCCAATAACTCAATTTTGACAAAAAATGTCAGGTGATGATTTTAATCCTTTAATTATTTTTCATTTGTAAAGATATTTGCGTATTGCTGTACATCCTACGTGTTTTAAGCCACATGTGTAAGCGAGGCGCACAACTAACGTGCTCTGCACTGGACTTTCAGTTTATTTTAGTTCCTCAAAATAGCAACGCGCCAACAATGCACCTTAACACACGTCTTTTCTAGACCAGAACACCCATGAGTCTAAAAAGTGGCGCAAATGGATTTGCTATTTAAACAATGTGGTGGAAAACAGGAAAATTTATGTTGCGCTGGTCTGAAAATAGCAACATGTCAGGGCAAACACATCTTGTGCCTTATTGCGCCATGTGTATGAAAGGGGCCATTGTCTGTTTAAATCTATCTTTTGTTAGTTTAACAATATAAAATAATAAAATATATTAAAAATATATATGAATTGGATTTGGCCAATTAATTTTGATTGATGTGAATATATGTGAATTTTTATTTAAAAATGGGCAACTGAATAGAAATAGATTCATGTAAGCACAGTTACTGTCAGCCACTTTATAGTAGGCGATACATTATTATTAAATGCATTACAGCATTAAACTTTTAGCATCACTTTTTTTTTTAGCAACTTTTATCCATTTACTAACTACCACAATACATACAGTACAGCAATAAATGCACAGGGGAAAAAAAGCTTACCTGCTTTGGATACATCTGAAAACACACTTTTAGAAAACATTGCTAGATATTTCACCAAGATTGCGAAACCTGCAAAAAGCAACTTAAAGTCATTTTTCAAAAATGTTGCCACAGGCATGTAGTTTCAACAGCCTGTGTTGAATCCACTATTTCTGACCTACATATTTAAACACATCCTGGGTTTTTGCACACACAATATGATCCCCAGCAATAACCTGCCAGAACTGTTTTAAGAGGTGAAAAAAGCTTTAGTTCAAAGTCATTTGCATCTAGACATTTCCAACCCGCCTTTCAGGGTTTGACCTATTAGAGCTGTTAAGCTATCAGCAATAGGTGCGGAATGAGGAAATTAATGTCTGTTTAATCAGCCTCCTCCGGCGACACCAACTGATTCAGAGTCGGCCTCTATTGTGCTGCCTGTCGTTTAGATGATAACGCCGCTGTTTGGGATTCGGCGTGCAGCCACCACAATAAAAGGTGAAAGCGATGCCCATTAAGCGATAGCATCTGATGTGCTCTTTCCAAAAGGCCATCTGACATGCTTGATATTATGGGCAAACGTTTCTCCCTCATTTGCTCTGCAGTGAAGATACAGGCGGAGATTGTGTGAGGTAAGCACTGTCTAAAGCAGTCAAATCAATGTTTAGCTTCCTGCTGATTGCCTCAAGCTAAGATAAATGGTGTCCTTGTTCTTTGCTACCTTTTTTAGGAGTAAGCTAGCCAGCCTTGCAGACATCTTTCAAATATCTCTAGTTTTGCATGTATTGTTGTATTGCATGGCTACGTCCACACTGCAATGATCACGTTTTTGTTTTGCGGATTCTAAACGTTTTATGTACATACTCTACATGTATTATTTCAAGAAATGTCTTTGTCCACATGAAAATGGGAAAAGTAGTCTAAAACAGTGTAATAGATATGCCACACAAGTTTGAATAGCATTTTAATAATCTTAACAATTTTATGAAAAATGTCAAAAACATAATTATGGTACAATAATTCACTATAAATATTAAATAAAGGCAATTACCTCTATAAATTAATTATTAAGATCTTTTTCTTACATTCGTCCATGTTCAGCATTGAATTTTTTATCTATTTATTTGCAAAAGAGTTCCTTATGTCTTTCTTACATTGCCATTTGGCACATATGATGGCTATTTTATCTGGCCAAAACATATTAAGAAGTCAACTGTCTTATTTGTTCCAAACCTATTAACTTTCTTTCTTCTGTTAAACACAAAAGAAGATATTTTGAAGAAAGCTGTAAATTTATAATCAAGAACTTCCACAGTATTTGTTTTTCATTTTATGGAAGTTGATAGTTACACGTTTTCATCTTTCTTCAAAATATCTTCTTTTGTGTAGAACAGAAGAAAGAACCTTAAAAAGTTTGGAACCACTTACAGGTGAGTAAATTTTCATTTTTTGGTGAACTATCCCTTTAATAGCAGTTCTTCAGCTATCATACTTTTACTTTTGTCTCTGCATTTTGCTATTTTGTGTATTTGTCTTGTCTGCCAATTTTACGCGGATTCATTAGTCTTTCTGCTAAGTTCCCAACTCTGAATCTCTCAGAATGTATGTTAATGTTTGCTCTGCGCTGCTGATAGGACACTAGGGCTGAGAGATCGCAGCAGCTGTCAAAAAAGGGAAAAAACTCTGCATGCAAGATCATGAATTTCTCATGTTTGAACTTTAAAATAGATCCTTGCAGAGTCGGAGCAGCGCAACACATCCCACAACAGCAGGAAAAGGGTTTTGAGGAACTGAATAAATCAGAGCCAGATTGTGTGCTTTGTGAGAGCCAACATACAGGAGGTTTATTTAGCCAGTAAAAACAGCATGGAGACAAAGGATCAAACTGAGAATGTGTTTTTCTCTGCATCTGCATCTGTGTGCCCCATTTTTTTTTAAATATAGTGAAATAATATGGATAAATAATTCTTAATACATTTATTTATAATTCAAGTTAAATAATTTAATTTTAAAAACAGATGTTAACATTTAAGTGTACTCATATTTCTTATAATTTGCAAATATTTTTTTAAATAAATGTATTATAATGATAAGTAGCTTTTACATTTTAATATAACCATATAATTGTAATATGAATATGCAAGAAGATCTGCTGAAATATTATATATTAAATTATATATCAAAATAAAAGATATACTGTTCAAAATTGGAGTCAGTAAGATTTTGTATGCTGTATTTTATAATAATATTATGAATTACGCTAACATTATAATTATTTTATATAAAATGTATTCATGTGATGTCAAAACTGAATTTTTCAGCAGTAATTATGTTTCAATGTCACATAATTCTTTAGAAATCTTTGTCGTTTGCTTATTTGTAGAAAAGTGAATATATTTTGTCACTTTATATAAATACCTTTATGGTCACTTTTGTAATTACCTCTTTTAAAAAATATAATTATTTCTCAAAATAATTTTTTCCCCTGTAAAATATTAAAAAAAAATATTTTACAAGAAAGAAAAATGTTGATTAACAACTGTTTTTATTTATTTATAATTCAAGTAAAAAAAATGTATCTTAAAAAATTTGTATCATTTAAGTGTATTTATATTTCTTCTTATAATTTGTAAATATTTTTAAGTAAATGTATTATAGTAATAAGCAGCTTTTACATTTCAATATAATAAATGTAATTGTTATGATCACCAGCAGTGTTGTTCTACAGGCTGCTGGACAACACTCACATTCAACTGCACTACAAATCCTATCATGCACACCTGGAAAATTGCAAACAGACACAGCTGAACAGAGATGTTTAAAGTACTAGAGACCCAGACTTAAGTAAAAGTACAAGTGCTCTTCATCAAAAAAGTGAAGTTGAAGTGCTCTTTAAGCACAATACTTAAGTGGAAGTACTAAAGTATTCAACATTTTTTGTACTTAAGTATTGCAAATAGTTTATTTAAAAGTTTACTACTCAAGTACTGAAAGTAAAAGTACAAGTATTGCGTTATGTAGTTATTTTTAAAAAAGCAGTCAAAAGACACATTGTTTTGTTTATTTTAAATATCTTTTTTGGGGCACAGGATTAAGCAGAACAAAAAGAACCATGTTTTACGATTTATAATATAAACAAATGTGACAGCCTTTATGATAGACAGTTAACGTTATGTGAACATTGCAGCATGATATGAACCGTGGGTAGCTAACGGTAGTTAACTTATCTAGCTCTTATGGATAGCTCAAACTGCTGTTTGGTGTATTATATTATCTTTAACTTGACATGTTTCTTCAAATCCGACAGTAGAGTAAGCACTTCATTCTATATGAACTGTCTTTCACTTCGACAAATGCAAACAATGGTTCTAAATAGGGTCACGATCTTTGCCTTGTTTGTTTGATTTTTATGTTGTTTGCTGCCCAGATTGACCACTCGTCTGCTATTGATCACTTTTCTGGATTTGCCTGTACTGTATGTTAATGTTTGCCCCTGATTGTGACCATTGTCTGCCTGACCATTCTCTATGTAATAAATCCTGCATTTGGACCCACAACTCCGTTGTCAGCGTCTCCTTCCATGACAGAAATTGCAATATAAAAATGTAAGAAAATTTCCTAAAATATTATATATTAAATTATATATCACAATAAAAGCTAAACAAAATAAACTACTGTTCAAAATTGGTATCAGTAAGATTTGTTATGATATATATTATAATATTGTGAATTATTATGCCAACATTATAATTATTTTATACAAAATGTATTCCTTTGATGTCAAAACATAATTTTTCAGCAGTAATTGTTTCAATGTCACACAATTCTTCAGAAATCTTTGTCATTTGCTTATTTGTAGAAAAGTGTATATATTTTGTCACATTACAAGTACCTTTATGGTTACATAAAAATATATATATATTTAATTCTCAAAATCATTTTTTTCCAGTAAAATCTTTGAAAATATTTTTAAAAAGACAAAAATGTTGATTAACAAAGGTTTTTGTTTATTTATAATTCAAACAAAAAGCATTTAATCTTAAAACAGATGTTTTAATTCAAGTGAATTTAGATTTCTTCATATAATTTGCTAATATTTTTAAAATTAATTTTTTATAATGACAACCAGTATTTAATATAAAAATGTAATTGTAATATTAATATGTAAGAAAATTAGATAAAATGTTATATATTCAATTATATATAAACATAAAAGCTAAACTAGATCTACTACTGTTTAGAATCAGTAAGATTTGCTATATTGTATAATAATATTGTGAGTTACGCCAATATTATAATTTTTTTATACAAAATGTATTTCAAACTGAATTTTTTAGCAGTAATTATGTTTCAATGTCACATAACTCTTCAGAAATCTTTGTCGTTTTCTTATTTGTAGAAAAATTTGTATAAAGTATAAATTTTCACACTATGAACGTCTTTATGGTCTTTTATGGTCTTTAACATCTTTTTATTTACTTCTCTTAAAAAACTTTTCTATTTTTCAAAGCTATTTTTTTAATTAAAATACCAAAAGAATTCTATTAAAAAAGATACAAACATTGACTAACAAAGGTTTTTTTTTGTTTTTCATATACAGTATCTATGGTAGCCACCAGTACTGTATGTTTCCATGTGGTAGATCTATTTTTGTGTCTTTAAGACCGTCTGTGTCCACGCAGTTTCGGCCTTTAGGGTTGAATAAACCAAGAAAGTTTGTGTCTCTCCCTTGGGAAGTGAAAAATAGGTCAGCGTTTTCCTGACTCTGCAATAGTACACAGCTTCTCTGATACAACAAACTCGTGTGCACTGCCCCAAAACAACACAAAACAAACCCTACATGAACCTATCAGAAGTGCACACCAAAACTCTAGATTGCAACCTCCAAACCCTCAAACGTCGCTCCGCTGAGCGAATGGTTTATTTTGAAAGGTGCAGACAAGCTTTAGCACTTGAGCACTTTTTTAAAAGCACATTCTTTTTACAGAAGCGCCAAGTCCTTTAAGTATTCATCCATTGCGCTGCCGGAGAAATTTGGAGCTATGAATTTTTTAAGGGAAAAGTAAAAATGATGTCAACCTCCCTTGGTACCTGCGGCTGAAATAGATGACAAAACACCTCTGAGGACATTTAAAAAAAAAAAGCCAGAGCAGTTTCTTTTCTGCGTGTTGTCTTGTTGTCATATGAACACATAATGGGAGAATAGGCTTGTGCTGTTTGTTGTGGCCGAGATCCAGAATTGAGCAGCGGTCCAACAAAAATATCCCCACTATATGAGATAAGACAGTCACAGCAGAGAGATTGCAAAGCGGTCAGAGCGGACTGATGATTACTCGAGACTGACTTTCTGAAACTGTAAACTGCAGCTTACTTTAGATAATAAAAAAAACAAAGTTCAAGTACCAAAGATTTGATTCTGGAATATCTCAAAGGCACTAGAAATCAATGTGCTTGACATACCAAGAACATTTTAAGGAAGAAAACCTTTAAGATAGATTATT
>CAIGQZ010034880.1:7818206-7842429 GCA_903798205.1 Danio tinwini
GTGTGTGTGTGTGTGTGTGTGTGTGTGTGTGTGTGTGTGTGTGTTTGACGCATATACAACATAAAATGACATTCTTAAAGAGATACTATACTAAATTTTTTTAACACAAGTCTTGAGTTTTTTGGGGGACAACTTGATTCTTTTATTTTCAATCTGCATAAATTCAGGTCAACATAAAAAAATTGTGTGGAACCCAGCATTTTTAAAGTGTCAGGGGAAACACAAAATATAGCATCTGAATATAATGGAGGTTGCTTCATATTCCCAGGCAGTAGAAAAGACATATATATATGCACAGTTGAAGTCAGAATTATTAGCCCCCCCTGTTTATTTTTCCCCCAATTTCTGTTTAATGGATAGAAGATTTATTCAACACATTTCTAAACATTAAAGATTTTAATAACTCATTTATAATAATTAATTTATTTTATCTTTGCCATGATATATGATAGATATTTGACTAGATGTTTTTCAATACACTTCTATACAGCTTAAAGTGACATTTAAAGGCTTAACTAGGTTAGATGGTTTGTTCTGCAGACTGTCAAAAAATATAGCTAAAAGGGCTAATAATTTTAACATTAAAATGGTTTAAAAAAAATAAAAACTGCTTTTATTCTAGCCGAAATAAAACAAATAAGACTTTCTCCAGAAAAAAAATTATTATCAAACATAAAACGACTATGTTTTTGGATTACCCTCGTGCTTCTGTTTGCTCCTGCTTTGACCATTGCCTGCCTGACTCAAGTAAATAAACTGCATTTGGACCCTCAACTCCATTGTAGCCCGACTCCTTGTGTTACAGCTACCTTGTTAAGTACATTTAATTCTAAAAAATAATGAAGTAAGAAATGTTGTAGAGTGTCTAATTATGCCCATCTAACACTCAGTTATTTATACATATTAGGCTGGAAAAAACATGATCAGTGAATAATAATCTACGACATATTAAAAGACTCTGTTATTAAATGTCTTCAAGGACTGTGGATGCTCCTGAATTTTTATCCTTTCCCTTTCAAACCCGCTCTTTTAAAATATCTTTCAAGCTTGCCATAAAACACACATACAAGCACCACTGCTCTTATTCTCCTTCCTTTTTTCTTCTGCTCCCTTCATCATCTGTTCACAGAGAACAAAGCCGAGCTTCAGCATTATCCATTTCAGCTGAGGTGAAGAAAACCTCCCTGCTGCCTCACAAACGTGACCTGGTTACCAGCGAACCACCTCTTATAACCCAGAAACAGACCTTTTTTCTTCTTCTTAATTTAGCTGCCGTCTTTTCACAGAACTATGCCCTGACTGTGTCCCCCACCCCCCCACCCCCATTTCACTGTACATCAAAATGTCATTTCCTGCTTTGATTACAGGGTGAGGAACATAACAGGCTCATCTTTGGATTTCAGAGCCAACAGGAGTGATATTTCTCTGCCTCATTTCATTTATTCAAGATCTATAGGGTGCCACTGATGACCATATTTTTTGAGTGTGACTGACTTGCCTCTCTTTGGGCATAATTGCAGACTAATATGGTGGTTAATGCCCTGGGAAATCCAGATTTAGCTATTCCAAGAAACCACTACCAAGCTGCCACATTGAAAAGATCATGCCTTTTTAGTGGTAACAGCCGTATTTAAGTGATTTTGGGTTTCTGTCAAGTTAGTTCCAGATTTTATAGAGTATCTCCTATCAAAGACATTCCCAACTTCTGGATTCCTATAATCATGCACAATATGTCCATTATGGTCTGTTCAAATTTGCTCACACAAAGGTCAAAGTGTCAGAATTGAATCTTCTTAGATAATTTGTTAGTCAACGGACAGGATTGGGAACAATTTTTAAGCTGATTAGACTTGGTACAAGATGGTTTAATGCACAGCCAGATTCAATTTCTACCTCTGTTTGCCATATGCAAGTACATGAGGCAGAAACATGCATATGGAAACACAAGTCTTAAACCACAGAAACCAATGCAAAAATACATTGGTCTGCCTAGTGTCTCGTTTCATATTCCTTTTCATGTCCCGTTTGTCTCTTCCATTTTCATCCCATCTTTAATTAATCTAAATTGACTTAATAGTGTTACCAAAATGAAACCTCTGTAATCATTTACGTCACATAATACAAAAAGAGATATTTGGCAGAATGTCCATGCATCTGTTTACCAAGTAAATCCCAAAAAACAACATAAATAATTCAGTTGAAATTGTTTGCTATGTAAATATGAACTTTTGTGGAAATTTTTAGTAAACAAAATGTTTATTAAAATCAAATTAATTTTACAAGTCTTTCAACTTAAATTACATTAAACTGAGTTAAAAACAAAGTCTAATTGTGTATAACTTAAAAAATCTACTACGTTGGCATTACGTTTGGTGACCTGTCACTTTCTTTGTATGTAAAAGGTACACTATAAAACCTTTTGGTAAAAGAATATAATCACACAGTTTTGCCACCAAGAATAAGGGAGCATAATTGATGACAGAATTTCATTTCAGGTGAGCTACCCCTTTAAGAAAGTAATGGAAATCATTTATCATACAGCAGCACAATAGTTTTCAAGTCAGACCTATGGCTAATGACTTCATCTCTGTGAGGCCCTGTTTAAGAGAGACAGTTTATTACAGTGGCATGGATGATAGATCTAGACTAATAAAAATGTAAATGTGTGTTATTTAGTCATAGAGCAGCAAAAACGGCGATAAATGGCCGTATAAGGATAGCGCTGCATTGACTGACAAGCAGCTTTTGGGATGGGTGAGAGAAAAAGTGGATTAAACATGTGCATGACCTTCTACAGCTCCTGTGCATGTAGATTAGTGGATTAATTTTCACACTAAAAGTGCTGTGTGCTACAAGATCCTAAACAGCCTCTTTAAAGTTTGGTTTAGAAGTCCACATACCAGCTAAAAGGGAATATATTTCATAATGTTCCTTAATGTTAGCATCCAATGTGTAAAATTGTGTTTTTGTAACATTCGTGTAACACTTGGAAAAAAAAAAAACATTCTCTGAACGTTAACTTAATGTAAATGAAATCTTCAAATTACATTTTAAATAACATTCTAAGAACAACTATAAAATAACATGAGAAATATTTTGAATAACATTATTAAAACCTAAAAAACTGTGCTGGTTCTAACAACCTTACACAATAATGTTATATATACACACACACAGTTGAAGTCAGAACTATTAGCCCCCCTTAGAATTTTTTTCTTTTTTATATATTTCCCAAATGATGAAATGATGAAAAAAAAATTCTTAAAAAAATATAGCTTAAAGGGGCTAATAATTTTGACCTTAAAATGGTTTTAAAAAAAATTAAAACAGCTTTCATTCTAGTCGAAATAAACAAGTAAGACTGGTAGAAAAACTATTATCAGAAAAATTTCTTGCTCTGTTAAACATTATTTGGGAAATATTTAAAAAATATTTTAAATAGAAAAAAAATGTAAGGGGGACAATTCATTCGGACTTTAACTGTATATGGCGGCACGGTGGTGCAGTGGATAGTGCTTTCGCCTCACAGCAAGAAGGTCGCTGGTTTGAGCCTTGGCTAGGTCAGTTGGCATTTCTGTGTGGAGTTTGCATGTTCTCCCCGTGTTGGTGTGGGTTTCCTCCAGGTGCTCCAGTTTCCCCCACAAGTCCAAAGACATGCGCTATAGGTGAATTGGGTAAGCTAAATTGGCCATAGTGTATGTGTGTGAATGAGAGTGTATGGGTGTTTCACAGTGATAGGTTGCAGCTGGAAGGGCATCCGCTGCGTAAAGCATATGATGGATAAGTTGGCGGTTCATTCCACTGTGGCGACTCCTGATTAATAAAGGGACTAAGCCGAAAAGAAAATAATAAATGAATGAAAATATATAAAATTAGGGAAGCGTTCTCAGAACACTACTAATATAATGGTGTAGATTGGATGTTCACTCATAAAATAGTGCATTAATATAACATGAGACTGAAATGTTCTGATAGTGTTTAGAATAATTTTATAATAACCAAAAAATAATGTTAATGCATTGTCAAAAAATTTGAAGTTTTGAACATTTTAAGAACATTTAAAAAAATTATGTTATAACTTAATGGAAACGTAAATGGAATGTTTTTAAAACCTACAAATTGTTAGCTGGGATGGCAGTAATACAAATTTTTGCATTGTTGTAATAAATGTTTTTATTATTTATTTATTTATTTATCCCCTAGGGGGGTTGTGAGATAATAAAGAAGAGGTCGCTTACTGATTTCCAAAAATCTAATAAATTGTATTAAACTATTCAAATTTGCATATTTTATCCATAACCGATAGAAGATAATATAGTAGTTAATACTTACATAAAAAAAAAACATGCATGTGTTGCGATCCCTAGGGTGATTACCAGGGCTTAACATAAACTTCTTAATTCATGTACACTTCTGATCACCAGACACTTTTCTTGTTGGGAAAATATATTTTATATGCATAAATTTGACTTTGGCATGCTAAAATGACTTGATTTAAATGAATTATGTCCACATGCCTTCTCATTCATTTAACTTTTTGTGTGTATTGTGTATTAGCTTGCTCAGTGTGCATGAGCAAATGGGTTGTGTCGCAATGCAATCAGTTTTTACTTCACATGACTTTTCAGGGCTCAAAATTAAGGATTTACCAAATTTATCTCTGACCACACCAAATAAGTATTTCTTAGCCACAATTTTTAATGCATCAAAACAAGGAAAATATAGCCGTATAGGTGCACTTTTTAATTAAACAAAACTTTTCTTTAAAAAAACTTTACATTGAAAAAAAAAAAATATTGTCATGTATCTAAAAATGCACAGTAATCTGTTTTGGCTAATAGTCCCAGATCACCAGTTAACTACACATAAACGGGGAGTTAATCTCCCATTAAAGCAATGTTATTGTAAAAAAATATAATTAAACCATATCAGCAAAAATAACTGTAAGCAAAAGAAAGCAGGTAAAACATACCGTGTTTGATAATGAAAGAATGATCAAGCGCACACAGTTAATATAGGCCTGTTAATAATCTGTTCAAAGAATAATTAAAAAGCAGTGATCGTTGCTGCTTACAAAAAAAAAGTGTTTTTTTTTAAATCTTGAGCTTTTGAAAGCAGCAGGACTGTGGGTGCATGATCATCACTTTCAAAAAGAACCGATCGCACTTGTGCACGGTTGCTTTGTGCAAGTAAACGGGAGCGTGCACGCTTTTTAACAGTCGCGCGCATCACATCATCTGTGCGTGCGAGTGATCATCCTCTCGTTCGATATTTAACTGCTTCCTGCTGCCGCGAACACAGTTATTTTTGTCAGTTGTGCTGCTTCTCGATTCTAAGATCCCATTTGCACAACTATTGGGCCATGCTTATTTTCAAACCCTGCTTTTAAGAAAACCACAATTTACAAATGATTTCCAATCAGCCAAAGTGGCTAGTGAAGGTGTCTGTCTAACCCGCCAGAGCTGAAATCTACCCGCATTTGGCGGGTGTTAATGCAAAGCCCTGGTGATTACATTATATTCAAGACAGCAATAGCATCAGATGCAGCAGATTGATTTTATGGCACCAAGTTAAACTTTTACGGCACTTACGTACATTAAAAATAAATACAGGCCACAACTGAACATGGAGGATAATCTCTGAGTGGCTGTCCCAAAAATTAAAGGATGAATAAACTTAAGCCTATTGGTGTGTGTGTGTGTTTGTGTGCACCGTTGCATGCAAGGTTTGTATATGTATAATCACCTCAGAGCATATTAAGGGTCGCGAGTCACTAGCATTGTTATTTTTGGGGTCGCGGGTTGAAAAGTTTGGGTACCCCTGCTATACAGTATGCTTACAAAGAACTGTTTATTCATGGAAGTTTTATTTTTAATGAGCTTGAATGAATAGTTTGTGTACAATTAATTAGGTCATTCAGGTGTAACAGGTATATTTTTTCTTGTTTAATGCAAATGCAGTTACTGCCACACTGTATCTTTGTTATACAGTAGTTATCTATTAGAGTAAACTGAAGATGAAGGTTTTCAGTACTGCATTCTACTGTTTCTGTGTTCTTGCCAGAACAATTGTTTTTACTCTTTAATGATATATGAAATAACAAGATCTGAAAAACAGTATCATCCTAAATCAATATCTCTTGTCCCTATAATTGCTTATATAGTAAAAAGCTGCAGAATTACAGCATGTGCCTCACATGTTTGTTTACTTTGAACTTGCTAGAAAAAAACAGAAGCTTTGCATTCAGTCAGTTAATCACATTTTTGACTCATGTCAACATTTTGCATCTTAGTATTTACTTATGTATGAAGTAACTGTATAATAAGTGGCATATGTATATACAGCTGGTTGTTATCACAAAATAAACTCTTTCTGAGTGCTCATGTCAGTCCTGATCAAATTGCTGGGGTTTACTCAGCAATAAAAACCTGCTGGATGTAATTTATCCATTACATTTTAATAACCTCATACAGAATTCAAAATATCTTATGTAAAGTAAATATTTCTGCATGTATTTAAATACAGATTTAGTTTATCTACCCCCCCCCCCCCCCCCCCCCCTCCCCCTCTGCAGTGCCTAATTTTATCATGTACAACTCATCTTTTATTATCTCGATGGGGTATTTATTATTTTTTTATCTGTGAAAATTATTTCTTCATGCCTTAAAAATATTTGAACATAACTTTATACCCTTACCTAACTTTTAGCATATGAATATAACATGAATATGCTAATTAGTCCTCACCATTCATCAGGCAAGCTTAAATTACCTGCTCCACTTTCACTTGCTTGACTAAAGTAGAAAAAGCTATGCGAGTTGCATTCTAGGATTAAGTCACCCGTACATTTGAACAAGAAACTAATTCTGAAGAAGATGATGGAAAACAGAGACAGTGGAGATGTTTCCCCATTCCTACATTTTATGGCATTAGCTTGTGATGGTAGGAAAAAGGGGCAGTTTTGAGATTACATGCTTGGAAATACCATTAGTATAGGGCTGTTTTAAGGAGAACATGCTCAGCAATGGATGGATTGGCACATAGTTTTTCTTCAAGCAAAACACAACTCCAGGAATACAAGCAAACTGTATTTTCACAACAGTCGAATTGTTATTTTACTCCACAACACTGGCCCTTCAAGATAAAACACGCATCTAAAGAGCAGCAGTCAAACAAATGGAGTGTGTTTCCAGGCAAACATGAATAAACCAAGAAACACATGAAAAAGAATGTAGAGGCAGTTTAACCTGATGAAAGTGAAAGATACATATAAAGGTATAACCGATGGATGGATGCTGGGTGCAGGGCAAACAACCAAGAGCTTTTGTCTATTGATCAGTTGAAATTCTGAAATTAAAACCAAACAAAAACAGATTTAATGGGTCTGGGTCTGTGTGGGATACAACCAGTACCTTAGGATTAGGTGTGGTGACCCTGCTATAATTTGCTCACCCTCATGACATTCCAAATCTGTATGACTCACTTTCCTTGAGCACACATGCGCACACACACACACACACACTTTCATTGTAATGAAGGGGACTAAGGCTTTAGAAACTCAAAAGTAATTTAGTATCTTATTTGAGGCTTTAGTCTTAATGTAAAATGTTATCTACCGGGTTTGAAACAGCATGAGGGTGATTACTAATGACAGGATGTTATTTTTTTGGGCGAACTATCTCTTTAAATTTGGATGCTTTTAAATCATGAAGGTTTGAAACAGCTGGATGGTTGTGCAGCACAGTGTGAATGTGCTAATTATGGGACCCAGAGTGTGTGATGATTGATTTCTCACCATGACAATGCCTCCTGACTGCTCAGCGGTGCACATACTCATGATGGGAGCCATCCCTATTGTGGTGCCCTGGAAGTACACCCCACTGCCGCAAGACAATGAAAATGTGGTTAAATTTATGACAATTAACTAGTGCAGCCAAATAAGAAAAGATTAAGACCGATGCATAACTTTCTACCTGACCACCAGCTGAACATGCAAATATAAAGAGGTCTTACTATTTGAAAAGAGATCAAGCCATATCACGATACTGAACTCACAATATGATAGCGCTAACCAAGGGAATAGTTGGAAGGCCAAAAATATTCATTTAGAATAATTGGCAAGTTATATAGTATTGTATTATTGTTTGTTTTGTATTTATATTCCACTTTGGGGTACTTTTGGCTTTTTCATAAGTATATTTATCAGGATATCTCAATATAACCATGTATAAGTACAAATTGTTACCTTGACTTAAACATTTAACTTATTTAAATTTACTTGACAAATATACTGTAAAATACTGAGAAACATTATTACAGACTTAAACACCTGCTTTCTCTTTTCACATTGAAACTTAAAATCTATATCATTTTTTGTCATTATATTTTTTTATATATTTGAAGCTTTTATTGAGATTTTACCAATACTATAGAATACACAAGATGTGTCACTGGTATAGTTTTAAATGTATTAATACATGAGCCAATCATCAATCTCTATATACTGACTTTTCTCTGGGGGAAAAGCTTGGACCAGAGGTGTGCTTTTACGAATCTCAGCGAAAACTTGCTTCACAGACTTAAAAAATATATCCACATAAAGCTTAAAATCTGTGCTTTTTAAATAAACTAAGAGCACTTGAAAACAAAAGTTTTTTGGTTTTGTAATCGATATGAAACGAACATGAGGTACAGTTTGTCCTGTTAAATGCACATCACATGACAGCACATGAAGTACTCAAACTTGTAAACAAAGAGTCTCTGTCATTTCTGGAGGAAATTCACCATCAAGAGCAAGTTGAATTACTTCAGAAGAGCAGGATGATCAGACGAAGCATTATCCAGAGGATTGTAATGTGTAGAACGGCCATAACGGAGGTTGGTGTCGTCATCTCGTTGCTTTCGAGTGTGCATGCCCTTGCAATTTTGTTTGATTCGGACGTTTAGAAACGAAACGCATGAAACAGTTGTTGCTTAATTTTTTTGGTGATTCCAAATCGGTCATGTAATCGTACGCTTGGCAAACAGTTTTGGAAAATTTTATGTTTCCCCATTCAAACAGAATGCCAGAAAACAGAGGCGTTTCAAAGATAGCTGCCGAGTGAAATGACTTGCATTAAAGGTAAATGAAATGACTTGCATTAAAGACTTTGGATTTTATAATTAACCTTTGAATGTTTGTCATATTTTATGAAGTCATTACCCTAGAAATAAGATACTTTTTGTAATATAGCCTAAAATTGTGTATTGTGTAAACCGCCAATGAATGTGAGTGAAAATGTCTTTTTTTTTTGCTAAAAATTAATTCCCTGTAGTTCTAGTGTTAATATAGTAGTAAAATAAATAATTTATGTGATGGCAAAGCCTAAGATTTTTTACATAATTTATCCTCAATAAATACTTCATTGCCTCAGAAATCTTTCTAATAGACCAAATGTGCTGCATAAAATTTGGAGGATGCTGTATATTGAGTTGTCACTCTTGATTTTAGCGGGCCTTAAAAAGTGAACATTAATGCAGCTAGAGCCAAAGTTGGAAGGTTATTTGTAATATAGGTGTGTTTGTACCTTATGAGCTGAGCATTATCATGAGGCCGCTGCGGTAGCAGCTTAAGTTTTCTCCAGTCCAAAAACTCATGCAGGGTTGTGAAGGGGTCTTGGGTTACTGAACACTTATCAACATCACTCCACACCTCCAATCCTACCAGAGCTACACGGATGTTCAGCACTCTGTAAAACTAAGAAAGCACATACAGTAAAATCAAACTCCACCCCATACATCCAAAGACCCAGCAGTACATTCATTCTTCCATCAGTCAATTCATACTCAGGCTTTCATTTCATTTAAATGCTTGTTCTTTACCTCAGCAGTTCAACATTCAGATCTGACTGTTAGACATCTATTTTAAACTTCTAATCAAGCGTTCTCAATCATTCAGACAAAGAATGGCATTTAATACCTTGTCCACATAATTGGCAATCTCTGCTAGCCTTTGCTTAACCTTTTCCACATCTTTTCCTTGTTTTTGGAACTGAGGAGGGAAAGAAAATAGATTTGTGAGATATCAAATCAATATAAAACAGCAGCCTAGATGGATTTTTAAACAACGCTGGACTTTTTAATTGGCAGTACATCCAAACTGTCATCAATATGGCTGCTATCAGAAGTGTGTGTAAATGGCACACTCTTAAAAGCACTCAGAAGTGATCATTATCGCTGGCTAAGAGGCACTGAACAATAGCACTCAAAGACAAAAGAGACAAGTGTGATAGCCATTCACTTTTGGTTAAGTACTGATGTATCCCACTTGAAAAAATACTATAAAATGTATAGTAAATAATGTTTATGAACCCCATTATAGTAAAGTAAAGTGTATTCTACTGCATATGTTATAGTATTTATGACTCTTTGTTAATGGATGCTACAGTGAACTGATAAATGTATACTTTCGTGTTTACTACAATAACCTGTGGCGTATTGTAGCAAAGTATAACCTAGTGGTAGAAAAATAACAGTAGTCTATTGGGTAGTTTCTTTATATTGATAGTTGTGTTTCTATAGGAGCTATAGACTTACCACAACAAATCGAAGCAAGTAATTTACACTATCGTGTTTTACTATTAATGACTGTGGTATTTTTGATGTGGGATCTATTAGAAATAACCTAATTAAGCTTAATTACTAGAATAAATGAAAAGCATTTCTAGTCAGATACTGTTTCATGAAAATGTAATTAGATGAAAGAGAATGAGAAACTTCACAATCTGCCTCTTTCTCCTTTAAACACACACACTTAACCACAGCTGTGTTGATAATATGATAGCTTTCTTGTTGCTTAGTTTCCTTTTCCCACATCCAATGTTCACGTTATACATAACACTTCCTGTTTCCTGTCTGATCATTTGGGAGCATTGCCCTACTTCCTGTCAGGTTCCACCCTCTATGACCTGCTTTAGGTTTGGCCTACTAAGGTGAAACAAAGAACCAAAACTTTACCGTAACCCAAATACTGCACAGTACTTAAGCAAATACAATTGTGTATGACAGCATGTTTGCCTTGATTTTTTTAAAGGGTCACAAAACACCCAAACACATTTTTTGAGCTGTTGACAGTCATATACGTGTCCCACGCTGCTATTGACACTATTAGGACACATATATTGCACTAAAAAGTGAAAATTGGTTGTTTTTGCATTATTTTGAGCAAATTCGATGTTCCGGTTTAAAACAAATTTTTGAAGCTGCGTCACGACGATAAGATACCTGCGTGTATTCCAGCGTGGAGACTGGATGTCTGTACCTGCGAGTGCATCTTGACGTCTCTGAGCGTGCGGCATCAATTCATGAGAAATACTTGGTTTAAACCAATCAGCGCGCTCTATTGTGTATGAGGTGCAACTTTATTAATATGCATGATAGCTCCGGAGACTGTTTACCTGTTTACAGTGTTCAGACGACAGAGAGGTGCCACGTTGTGTTGTCAAACCAAGTGGAACAAGAATAATTTGGAGACATGGGTCGTCAGTGTTGCGTTTATTAATGTGCTCAAAAGAAGGTTTTGTTTTAATTTTCCCGCTATGAGAGCGCAGCTGGACTCACGTGTGGATTACAGTGCACGCGACAGAAATGCGTTAAGGAACATTTGTTCCCCGAGAGCTTTTCGCATCTGGAAATGATGAAATCTGGATTTCATCGTCTCCTTTTAAAAAAGAAACGGCTCCAGTTTGTGTTGATTGTCCTGTCTCTACAGATTTGGTAAGTGTGAGTGAGAGCAGTGCATTTTGATTGTTCATTCAGATGGCAAAGTTAGTTTGTATCATCAGCAGTGCTCTTTCAGTTTTTAAAGACATACCTTAGACAAAATGATTTAGTTACTGAGTTTACTGATGTTTAATTTCACTGCAATATTATAGACTGAAAGATCCGCTGTAAATGCTCACTTGTTTAACATGTAAACACAGCAATCAAACTATTACCATCATGTAGGTTTTTCAACGCATTTTGTGCCATAATAGTCTTTAAACACACAGCTTTCAGACACTACCTACCAAGTGCATCTAAGTTACTGAGAAATGCAGAGTATTTTTTTCTCCCATTCGCCATGCAGTATCATGGGGGGCATGCATAAAATATTCCTAATTAAAAGTGAAAGTGCCAAACTGCAGTTAAAGTCAACAAATTAAGAATTTGGCAAATAATTTGATTACTGGTGTCCATGTAAAAACAGTCACTGTCTTTCTACCTTGCGTCCTTGAGTTTGTTTTGCCTCAATTTGAAAATCAGCGCGTGCCCAAATAAAACCTCCCATTTTTATGCAAAATTTTCCCTCTTTCCCTCCCCCGACACTCCCACCTAAACAGAGCTGGACACACCCACAGTTTTTCCAAACTAGAGGTGTGAAAACACCTGAGGCAGGGGGGGGAGGGGGGGATTGGGGGGGGGGGTTGTGGCCCTTTAAGCTTGATAAGTTGATATTAGAGTTCATGTGCAAAAGTGTGGGATTTCTCCGGGTGCTCCGGTTTCCCCCACAGTCCAAAGACATGCGCTATATGGTGAACTGAATAAACTAAATTGGTCGTATTGTGTGTGTGTGTGTGTGAGAATGCGGGAGTGTATGGATGTTTCCCAGTACATGGTTGCAGCTGGAAGGGCATCCGCTGTTTAAAACATATGCTGGATGAGTTGGTGGTTCATTCCGCTGTGGCGAGCCCTGCTGAATGAAGAGACTAAGCCGAAAAAAAAATGAATGAATGAATTTATGCACATATCAGGTGCTTTTATGCAACAAGGAACAATGCAAACAATTTATGTGTGTGTGTAAGTGTGTGTATGTGTGTACCCAGACTGATCGCATGAAGAAATGGAACTATTTTATATTTTGTTAATTTAGTGGCTAATTCGTACAAATATGTGAGAGAACGAGTGAGCGGAGAGACCGGAAGGGCTGTCGGCGATGGGGGGGTGTTAATGATTGTACCACACACCTTAGGTTGAAATTCCGGGATTTTTCCAGGGGAATTGACGGACTGGGAGGTGGGTCTGAAATATGGAAGACTGCCGGGAAAAATGGGAGTGTTGGCAGGTATGCCCATAACGAAGAAAATATCATAGTACACAGTGCAATACATAGTACATAGTATAATACATACTTCTTTATGGGTAGAGATAAGTGTGTGTGTGTTGGTTTTAGAGTGTGGGCTGGTTAAGTGCTTATGGAAGAGGTGTGTCTTAACAGATGGTGATGGTCTTAGCAGTGCGAGTGGAGGTTTGCTGCTCATTCCGACAGAGGTGAACAGTGAGGGTGAAGGCTATGAAAAGTGTCTTTTTGCCTTGCTGAAAAATGTCAAAGTGTCACTTATTAAGTGGCCTGATCTGTAGTCATGGGTTGTGTTAGGGAGGAAGTGTTCCAGCCCCGAAAGCCTGTGTCAAAAGTCTTGAAACTACAACTGCTTGGATCAGTAGCTACAGTATGCCACATATTCTGACAGGAATGGTTTGATTTTCCTAAACTTGTGCATAGCAAACTTGCACAGTCGTGCCGTTCTTTAGATGACTGACATAAATGACTAATACTTTACAAGCCTAAAAAAACAGGTGTATTTTACTGATGCACCACTGCAGAGCAATCAGCGTATGAGAGCATATTTTAGAGCATACTCTCGACTGATCTGATCTTGAACTGATTGCTCTGTGCAGTGCGGCTTCAGGTCAGACACAGCTCTTTTGAACTTGCCCTGCAATCTGTGTCAAACCTGTTGTGTTGCTTTGTTGTCTTACCTCTCTGTTGTCTGCTACAATGATGAGCTCCACATATTTGGTGGTCTTCTGAACATCCCGTTTATGCTGCCACAGAGGGGAAAAAAAGCACATAAACTATTTTATTGTGTGATTTATCTAACATTACACACATTTTAGCAAAGCTAGCACGGATTCAGATTTGTTTACAAATTGAGGCTTGACCAATAAATGACAAGCAAATCAGTGAATGATTCACTCAACCAATTCATTGAAATAGATTCATATGGTCCTATATAATTTTCTATCTATGTACCTCCAGATTTTCATTTTTATTTGATTATACTTAGCTATGACCACCGTTTAAATTAAAAATTGGATTAAGATATAAATCCTTACTTTAAATTAACAATAAAGGCGGATCATGGAGCATAAACATATGTAGGGTTCAGATGCAAAAGCTGCTAAATGCCACCAAAAATGAGCTAATGACATTGAGTGAATGCTTTAGGCAAGTAGTACATGTTCAACAAATAATTTTGCTTCAAATCATCACCCAGCATCAGCCCATTCAGAAATAACAGTTTGTTGGCAAAAGCCTCTAAACGCCACTTGCCTTTGACATCAAAAGCCGCTATGTCTAAAGAACCAATCAGGAGACGTGAATCAAATCATTAAAAATCAAAGTTTTTAATGTTGCAGGGCACTGATAAGCCGGCTTTTATGAGGAGATTTTATTCCGCTTCCGATTTTAAAAGATGGAGTTTGATAAATTGCATGAGCCTGTCCAACTGTCAGTGAATGGCAAATGAAAATGTGCCTTACCTGCAAAACTGTGCATTAAAAGAAAAAAGTAAATATTGTACAGTTGGAAGTGTAACTTGCATTCATAATTTTTTTTTTTTGTGCAGCGACGGTACTTTAAATAAGTCTGACTTACTATACAATAAACAACAACTTCAGTTCACAAAAAAAAAAAAAATGGTTAAACAAGATTTTTTTTATCCCACGGATGCTATGACATGATATAAACAGAAGAGACGAAAAAGACCTAGTGTATAGCGAGGATGAATGTATGACAGCTTCTAAAAGAGACATCCCTTTTTTGCACAGTAGCCTACCTTGTGTTTTATTTACTAATGTAAGCTATTTTAAAAAAGATAAATATAATGTATAAAACTATATATTGTTTATATTACTTTATATTATATGTCTGATAAGCTTTTTTACATAAATGGACATTGTACAGATATTAATGTTTCTCAATGTTTTGCTCTGCTCTATTTGCAGTACACCAAAGTATTTGAATTGATATTATTTTTTATAGTATTTGCATTTTGCACATAGCATGTTATGATAGCTGTGGGCATGGGTAATATGTTTTTATTCACTTCATTTTAAGGTAAAAAAAATGTTTTTATTCGAATGTTTTGCACTGTACATTTTACACTACATAATTTGAATCTAAGAAGCTTAGTTTATGAATGACAGTAGATCCTTAAGATGTTATTAACGTCAATTTTATTGTCATTGACTTACTGTACTTACTACACCACAGCAGAATGAACTGCCACTTACTTGACAGATTCAAGAGTTCACACTTAGCTGATGATCAATAAAGCGTAATTGGCATGCTGTCCCGGAAGAGAGCCCTGAGCTTGTAATATCCTCGAGCCCGGGGCTCCCTCCCGTTAGAAGGGCGAGAGGGGAGTTCGAGCTCAGGAAGGTCTCGAGAATTCCCCTGCTTGTCGCTGTGTGAGAAGTGTAAACTAAGGTTGTCTTAGGTAATAGTTTGGTTTAGTCGATTGGCTATGGTGTATGTTTTTGGATGGTGGGAGGAAAATGGGGAACCCGGCGGAAACCCACGCGAACACAGGGAGAACATGCAAACTCCGCACAGAAACACCAACCGGCCCAATAGGAGGTTGATCCAGCGGCGTTCTTTCTGTGAGGCAACAGTGCTAGTCACTGGTCCGCCGTGTCGCCCTATAGGAAAAAGGGTGGAAGTAGGGGTGGAAAGGGGGGGAACTTCAAGACGAAGATAACTGGAGTGAAAGCTCTGGTTATTTATAGTGTGTCCGTAATCATCTAATAGGGCAGATTACATAGCTAAAAAGGTGCCAGCTGTGTTGATCATAAGCACGTGATCCTCTCGAAATTATTTTATAAATAAACCACACAATTTATTTTTAATTTATGGTGGTTTGCGTAATGTGTTTTCTGTTTGGTCAAATATTTACTAATTGCATCTTTAGTGATTTTTTAGCTAAAAGCAATGTCTTGTCCAAATAGATGGATTTAGAGGTTTTTGCAAAAAAAAAAAAAAAAAGCACAAGTGGATTTAGCTGGTTTGGATGCAAAAGAAAATCTACCTTGTTAAAAAACATATAATTGTCTAAAGTGACATTTATGAAAAAAAGCTTTGTTATTTACAGACTAATAACTTTATCAATACATATAAAATGAAACTTCTAAACCTAATTACAGGAGCCTAATAGAAAATGCTCATTTATAAGTAAAATCTGATGGATTTAGAGGGGTTTGCATCTGAACTCTTCATATATAAAGTATATCTAAAATATGATGTGAGGGAGTCCTCAAAAACGAATATGAATAAATGTAGGTAATCACTTGATTAAAAGTAAATAATTAAATAAATATAAAAAAAATTCTAATGAAAGAAAAACAAAAATCCCCAAAGTTACAAATTTTGGAACCATTTAAGATGGATTGACCCGCTTGTTTAGTTCTGCTCCTCAAATGTTATATTGCTGAAGGTAAGAATCCATCAAACTCAAGATTTCAATGAACAAGAAATATAATATGCACTTTCCATAATTCGATAACAAACCACAGCCATTAAAAAACAAATGCCTTAACCAACAAGTGATACTTTTGAAACGTCCCTTTAACCTTAATGTTCCATTTTCAATTATTTTTATCTTCAACTAGCAATGCTTTAATCTCCATAGTAACAATATCAATATCATCTCCACCCCTTTTTGATTTATTCTCAACAAACGGACGATAAAAGAGTCAATAATCCCTAAGGATGTGCCTGCAAATATCAATGCCAACACTGATACGGATCATAACCACTTACGCTTTTATTATATACGTAGATTTGCCTTTGTGTTGAAATATAACAGCATCTTCTGTCTGCTTCTATCCTTTCAAATCAATACAATGGCATCTGAACATGTTATTTAGACAGCTCTGTTGTGATAAGAACAGCTTCAATGTCAAGACTGTAATGTTGGGATGTTCTGTTAACCTTTGATGTCTCGCAGAGCTCTCTAATCTTGTTTTAGCATGCACGCGATGCGAGGGCAATCACAATCCCCTCATCTGCATTAACAAAGACATCACTTGCTGAATGATGCATGTTAATTCATCCACAAGACAAAAAAAGTGACACTCTGAACAAAACACTGCCATAACCGTTGCTGACAGATTGCATTCATACCCTCGTTCTGAATGATTGTGGCAGTCCTCTTGTGTTCATGTGGCTGACAGTCGATATGTTGTGTCCGTGTCCACAGGTTCCGGAGGGGAAGTGTAGAGGATGTCCATCATAAAGCACATGGGTGTCGTTTGCTGGCTCAAAAGCTGGCTCCACCATCAGTGTTTTATTTTCAAGTAAGATGAACCCTCTGGTAATTGAAAACAGATTTGATAAATAAATAAAACATACTAAATGAACATACGCAAACATATATTAGATAATAACAGGAAACAATATAATGTGATGCTACAAATGGCTGTGTGTTTAAAATGTTGTTAACATTACGTTTTTTGATTAAGCATATTAAAACATGTTGTGTTGTTAGAACCTTTTAACAATGCTAGCATTTTGTCCTAGCATAGCTTTAGCATGAATTAGGGTGTGGTATGTTTCAAATGTACAATGTGCTAGCATGAATTTGTAGTTATAGCTATAAATACAGCTGTAGTATATTTGGAATGTTACTAGTTTGTTTATAGCCTTTTTAGCACATTGCTAACTAACTAGCTAATAATTGCGTGTTGTTAACCCTTATGCACTGTTAAAATTTATTACCTTTTTGTTACAGATAAAAACATCCACTGAATTAAACTGCTGTAAAAAAGCATCAGATAAATATAATTTATTTGCAATTTGTATTTGCATAAATCTGTTAATCAACCTCAGTTTTTGTTTTTATTTACTTCATGTAGTTCTGAGAGCTGAGTTGCATATTTAGATTTTCTCAGACACATCAAGGTAAGTGCGCAAAGGTCCCTCTCACACTCACAGACATGCATACACACACTTTAATTTGCTGTTATACTGCATATAAAATCCAGAAACTAAGTCTTTTTTGCACAGTCCTGTCAAAATGGTGCCAACTGATGATCAACAGTAAAAATTACAAAACTTTACCTCTTCCCAACAGGGAAAACCACCAACAATTAAAAACCCATGATTATATGCTGTCATGGTGGTTATAATGGAAGTCAATGGGGCAAAAACACACAGACACCAATAGTAAATTAGGGAGAAAAATTTTTAACTAATCAAAAACAATGCATAAATGTTATTTTACATGTCCTAGATTTTGATAAAAGGGAAAAGAAATCTACAATTACTTTTTATATTGAAAATATGTCATTTTGTGTGTTTTTCACCAAATCAGTGACACCATTTATGAATTTGGAAATTAAAGAGTTAAAATCCTGTATTTTTCTAAACAATTCAGTAGTTTTGATCAGGACAGAGGTTGATTAACAGATTTATACAAAAAAAAGGTAAAAAAAATATTTATCTGATGAATAAGAAAATGATACATTTTACCAGAGTGTATTGTTGAGATTTTATTTTATTTTTTAAAATCAAAGCATTTTCTCAAAATAAGTGTCAAAATAAGATGTCACCAAAAATTCTTCTGCTACCTGAAGCACAGAAAAAGTTATGGTCAAATTAAAACTCAAAATCACCACAGAGTGATGAAAACATCCCCAACAGCACATAAGAGTTAACATGTTGTTAATATGGAGCAAAAATGTACATTTCTAAAAAGTTTTTTTAGCAGGATTAGCATGTTCTGCTAAACAAATTAGCTTGTTGATTTAGCATGTTGCTACCATGAATTCACACATTATAAAATGTGTTCAGTGTGTTAAAGCATGTTGCAAGCATTTAACCTCATTCTACCTCATCAACTGCATGTTGCTAACACATTAGCAATTTTTCATAAAACACACAAAACAATCTCCATAAAAAAAGCTTTCTGCTGGATTTTAATTACTCAGCAAACATATGATGCTCAATTGTCCTGAATTCAATCAAATAATGACATTTTTAATAAATAAATATTTTCTTAAAAGCTTTTTGGATAACTATTGAGTAATTTTCATAACAGCTTTAAAGATGTCTGTTAATTGATTTAAGAATGTTCATCATTTCTTGGGTTAAGTAATTAGGTTAAAATATATTTATGTTCCCAGTGCTGTGATGCTACTGGAAGGGCATCCGCTGCGTAAAACATATGCTAGATAAGTTGGCGGTTCATTTTGCTGTGGCGAAATAAGGGACTAAACCAAAGGAAAATTAATGTATGAATGTATTTATGTTGTGTTGTATTATAACATTTTTTTTCGTTGCGCAGGACATTGTATGTTGTAAGTTGTGTAAAAGAAAAAATAAGATTTACTATAGATGTGTAAAGTTCCTCTAGTAATGCATTCTGGCTAAATATTGCAGTGACTTAGCTAGTAATATGAATTCATATGCAATTACACATATGTTTTTATCAATATAACATAATTGTAAAATAAATTAAATACAACCCTTGACCCTTTGCCATTCAATAAGCTCTATGGTCAAACCACTCAAATCCAATAAATCCATTTGTTTGTCTTTGTCCCACTGGGAAATGTGTGGATATGAATGTTTCTGCAGAATGACATTGGATTGTATAAAATGGCAATTTTCATCCCATTCTATGACCACTAACCAAGACTCACCAAAGAGCAAAATGTCTGCAGATGTGCAAATTTACATTCATGACAAAACTGATATGCTTAATAATATGGCCAGAAGTGAAAAGGAAATTGTGAGAGATCCCATTGAGAGATAATTGAATATAAAGGGTGCATATATAAGAGCCACGGTGCTGCAGAATTAGGTTGTAAGATGAAGAGTGAGTTTTCACTTTGCAATAATATAACAAAATAAAACAGATGAAAATCTTGAGCCATACTGATAGTCCAAACGATGCATGTGGAAGGAATGATAATTTAAATCATATCTGACGATAGCCCTGCTTGCAATTTATAACCAAGCTGGTAATATGAAACCCAAAAGTACTGAGCAGAGACAATGCAGCATGATTGCAGTTTGATACAGAGTATTGCATTTAGTATTTCCACATTGTCAAATGCAAAAATTTCCATCTCACACCCCCACACCAGTGAGGATAAAAAGCCAAAATCACATTTACCTCTGCCTTGATTCATTGTAACCTTTATGTTCAGATATGGCCTTTATATCTGCCTACCTGAAGGTCTCTAGGCTTGTGATTATGAAGATAAAAACTTGAAAAAATGTTTGGTAATTACAAGCAGGAGACCTTGGGAACACGGATTCTCTTCAATCTAAATTCATCTTTACCTACTTGGCTGTAAAAGTTGTGCCTTTACGACAAATTTACTGTAGCCAAATGCTCCTTCTAATTATATCTCCAACGTTTTTCATGACTTAATAAACGTTTTCTGTCTTATCTTCAAGACAATGGAGCATGGGATGATACTAAAGCTTTTTATTGATGTTTAATCTCACGGTTTTATAGTCTCTAAATGAACCTTCACATAGGAAGAGTTGTGAAGTCCACTGGAAAAAAATCACGGCAATAAATGTTTGACAACTTAAGGTCTATAATGGCTTTCCGGATTGAAGCACACATGCTTTAAACTACTTGTTTAAGGAGTTTTAATGACTTTGAAAATTAGAATTCAATATGGTTGACATTACTGCCAATACATAATAGGATACAGAGACATTATGGTGCTGATATTGTGCTTACCTGATACCAGAGCACGTACTGAGAGTGACTTCAGAGTGGACGTATCCTTGTACTTCACCATGGTAATAGCAATTCATCTACACAAAGAAAAAGAGGGAAAACACTTTGTAAAATATACTTTAAGGCACATGTAGTAGTTTCTTAGAAATGTACCATGTATCCAACGTATGTTGTTTTTATATGGTTCTTAAACCATATTCCATTTATATTACTTTTTAAAAAATCTAATATTGTCTTCTCATACTAAAAGTACATGTCCTAAAAGTACACCACATGTATAGTATGTACTGTACCAGGTGTGCAAAGAAAAATCTGCATACGTTTTAAATTTGAAACAGAAGAGTGAGAAACATTTATAAACATTTATTAAAATAAATATTTTTGATGACAATATTTAACAAGTTTAGAAACATGTTATTTTGGAAAATGGTTAAAGTTATTTACCTGATGTAATAATTTTTTTTTATTACTCTGCAAACATACATAAAAAGGCAAAATCATACATGATAAAGGGAATATTACAATATTGATATTTATCATACAGTTTAATCTGCTATTAATAGGAATGCACTGATAGGATTCTTTCTTTTCTTTTTTTTCTTTTCTTTTCTTTTCTTTTTGGTTGATATTTATAAAAAAAAACAACAGCAACAACTAAAAAACATTTGTCTGATTCCGATACTAATATTAGTCAATTGCATACAGAACTATATAGTAGCTACTTTTTTCTCCATAAATTAAATTTATCGAATATGAATTTGATCTATTTAACATTCAACTGTCCAATATTTAAGAGATAAGACAATTGAATTACAAGATGACCACTTTACAAAAGATTTTTTTTTTTTTGCTATTTACGTCTAAAGACATGCGATATAGGTGAATTGAATAAGCTAAATTGGCCGTAGTGTATGTGTGTGAATGCGGGAGTGTATGGGTGTTTCCCAGTGTTGGCTTGCAGCTGTGAAGGCCATCTACTGCGTAAAACATATGCTGGATAAGTTGGTGGGTGATTCCACTGTGGCGACCCCTGATTTATGAAAGGGCTAAGCCAAAAGAAAATGAATGAATGAATGAGACTTAACTTTTATATCACACATAATATATATATTTTTTATTAAATACATATTTAAATAAAGCCTGTTGCTGTATGTAATTACAAATTGTGCTGCTCCAGAAAAATGTTGACTTACTAAAGTGCAGACATTTTAGCCCAAACTAACCAAAGGTTTTGTCCAATTGCTTGATCACGGTGAACACAGGTTGCTTTTCCAAAGCACATCTGCTAATTTGTACCTATAGGTCTGATATTTTGTACACATTATATTAAGTTTTTTGAAGATTTTGCTCTTAAAAGAACATTGGATAAGTCAAAAGATGTTTGTACCTCCATGTAATTATTAACCATTGTGATCAGCATTTTTCATATTACTGCCGATATGCCAATAGCTTTAAATAAATCCAAAATCAGCCAAAAGATATCTGTGGCTGATATGTTGGCACACCTAGTCATTAATATTTAATTGATTCTCTATTGCATTTGATTATCAACTTAAATGCATGAGCATTTTTTAGAAAAACATACATTTTTGTAGGCTTGACATCACATTTGGCCACTAGAGTATGAATAGCTTTTTACAGCTATTTTGAAATGAATCCAGACAAAAATAAAAAGCACAATGTCATAGTCCAGGGGTGTCAAACTCAATTCCTGGAGGGCCGCAGCCCTGCAGTGTTTAGTTCCAGCCCTGCTTCAACACACCTATCTCCAGGTATTAAACAAGCCTAAAGCACTCAATTAGTTTGATCAGGTGTGTATAATTAGGGTTGGAACTAAACTGTGCAGGGCTGCGGCCCTCCAGGAATTGAGTTTGACACCCCTGTCATAGTCCCAACAACCATATGTCAAACCTGAATCCAAGCCAACAGTTCAGGTTAAAGTGGGGTTATTTGCAAAAGCAATTAGCCATAAAGTCGGATCATTGACCAACTGGAACTGATATCCTATTCAGGTGCAAGATACTGTTGGTCTGATGGGATCATGCAGCACAGCTTACAGTAGTGCCACGTAGCAGAAGTCATCTTTAAGCAGCTGCCTGCTGATGAAAACCCACACACTGCGGTGCCACTACAGCAGTGTCTGCTGATCTATTTTACAGTAAAACTATTCTCTTCTGTTATGGCTGACACAAGCCCCCAACTCACAGGCTGGACCAACTGAACTGCCATCACTTACACAAATGTTCTCACACTCACACACAGACAGACAAAACCAGTTAAAAACACAGCACTCTGTCAAAACCAATCAATGACTGATGGACGAAATTCTTCGCATCCACATTCAGCTCTTTGAGGGCATTTTTGTGGCTGCCATTTCCACATCTTTAAATTTTAACAGACCAAGAATAGCAGTAAAAGTACCAGAAACAGTCATAGACGGAGGATATCAAAACAGCTAGAGTTAAAAATAATGACTCACTAGCTAATGGCCCTGCTGAATAATACACTAGGCCAGAAAAGTGAAGTCTAAGACTTATATTAGTAAAAGCAGGACATTTTTCTTTCATAATGTCCTGATTTTTGAAGGATCAGCAGAGAAAATACAAGGCTGCTTTTTTATTTAGGTGTCTGCCTTGGATGACAGTTCACACGCAGCATATACACTCACCGGCCACTTTGTTAGGTACACCTTAATAGTACCGGGTTGGACCCCCTTATGCCCTCAGAACTGCCTTAGGGCTTACTCACACTATGCTATCCGAACCGTGCCCAAGCCCCTTTCCTGGATCGTTTGAGAAGTGTGAGCGCTTAATCTTTCATGACAGATTCTGGAGGTACTGGAAATATTCCTGAGTTTTTGGTCCATATTGACATGATAGCATCACGCAGTTGCTGCAGATTAATCGGCTGCACATCCATAATGTAAATCTCCCATTCCACCACAAAGGTGCTCAATAGGATTGAGACCTGGTGTCTGTGGGGGACATTTAAGTACAGTGAACTCATTGTCATGTTCAAGAAATGAGTCTGAGATGATTTGCGCTTTAAGACGTGGCGTGTTATCCTGCTGGAAGTAGCCATCAGAAGATGGGTACACTGTGGTCATAAAGGGATGGACATGGTCAGCAACAATACTTAGGTTAGCTGTGGCTTTGACACGATGCTCAATTGATACTAATTGTAAAAAGTGAGCCATGAAAATATCCCGAACACCATTGCACCACCACCACCAGCCTGAACCATTGATACAAGACAGGATGGATCTATGCTTTCATGTTGTTGATGCCAAATTCTGACCCTACCATCTGAATGTTGTAGCAGATATCAAGACTCATCAGACCAGGCAACGTTTTTCCAATCTTCTATTATACAATTTTGGTGAGCCTGTGCCAATTGTCGCTCACATAGAACTGCCGCTCACTGGATAATAAAGTGGCCAGATAATG
>CAIGQZ010034880.1:7851866-7863067 GCA_903798205.1 Danio tinwini
TGTGTGTGTGTGTGTGTGTGTGTGTGTGTGTGTGTGTGTGTGTGTGTGTATAATCAATGGAAACTGGAACAAGTGCGTGTGAGCGGTGCATGACTGGATATGTAGTGCAAATAATGGCATATTTGTAGTTCTAGCGATATGCGTGTTTACCAGCGACCTACAAGGATTAGATCGCTGGTGATTGTGACAGTATCACAGCTTCCACAGAAATATTCAGCCAAATATTAAACTGCTCTACGTGTATAGTAATGTAATGATGTTGAAAAATCAGCTTTGCCAGAGTATTAATTAAAAATGTATATTAAAATACAACAATTACAGCAAACAGCATTATTTGGTGTGTTTTTGCTTAAATACAACCAGCCTGGATGAACATACATTTTTCTTAAAAAAAATAATACTATCTACAAATTTCAGAAAGGAAATCTCATTCTCCCACAGAACAGTACAGTATAATGGAAATAATTAGCACTGACCAGCTCTTACATACACAGCAATGTTTATTTATTCCCCAGGAGTTTAAATACATCAAACACTCATTAAAAGACCACCTCAGGTGGCTTTAGTTTACAAGCTAATCCATTCTGAGAAATAAATGAAGAAATGTGAAATATAAAATGTCCACCTATAATTAGTTTGTATATATACACTCAGTAGTCCAACATGACACAAATCAATGACCATTGATCCCTGAAATTTCACAGCCTGCTGACTTCCATTATATGAAGATAACAATCTAATTACAGGTTTGTTCGCAGACTCAGGTTAATAGTGATGAATGCACTTGTTCATTAGATGTCGTAAGGTAGGAAAAAAGATTAATGACTCCTCTTTTTCACATTTTTTAGGTTACAGTGACTTTTGACAGAAAAAAAGACCTCAGGCTTTGTTTGTGACAGCAGAATGATGACAAAATGATTGATATAAAAACAAAGAAGCAGGCTTGTGTCAGTTCATTAGATAAAATGGCCCTGTCATATTTTGTCATAAAAAGATGATCCAGATGGTGTATTTATACCTTACAGTATGTATTACACGTTTTGTTTTTATTTCATGCTATTTAAATAATTAATAAAAAAAAACGCAAATCACACAGAAAATACATTTTGTATATTTTTAATTGTTTAAATGTCTGAAATCAAAATTTGTAAGTGAATTCGGAAAACATACGAAAGTCGTGGATGTGTTATAAATATCACTATAGTACATCACCACTGCACCAAACCGCAAAGTATTAGCACATATTCAAATACATTTCTGATTCCAAAATGACCGTATTAATACTTGTTTTTACCTTTCCGTCCTCTATTCTATTAGGCTGTTAATTGACTCCATATCGGACTAATAGTCTAAAAGTCAGGGGGGAAAATTGAGCTCTGAAAGGTTTAAGAGGAAGCGTGAAGTCTTGCTGGAAGAGAGAGAAAGTGCAAGAGGTCTTGAACATCATTTGGCCCCTTTAATTAGACAGTTCATTGCTCTGTGGGAAATTAAAAGTGCCCATTACTGCGCTTTCTGACACTAACAGCCTCTAAAACGGACACATAAGTGACAACCACAGCAGAGGATAAAATGGTGTGAATTAACACACATTTTTTAAAGCACTATTTTTGACTTCATGTATCATCTTCAAAACACAACATATGTGGTGTGAGGTGCTGAAAAAGTAGCGAGACCTGATTTTCTTCTGCTTTTTCTCTCCATTTTGAGGTGGTAATCTCGTTTATTTTATCAAGTTTCTCTCTCTCTCATCTTCTCTCTGGTTTGAAGCGTGTTACCAAAGCAGACGCCAGCATTGAAGAAACTAAACCACCTCTCTCAGACACACATACCAGAGAACATGGCTGGTCTGAAGGCCTAATTCTATTTCCGCACATTGCTGTGTCTCCAATTGATTTAGCTTTCCACACCAAGATTCACAACACAAGATTCACATAACGGGATGAGATGGGGGATGGTTGAGGATGAAGGACAAGATGAAATCCTCCAGGCTAAAGAAATATTTTTCTATATTCTTGCTGTCTGAGTGCACTGAGATGTCTGTGAGTCAAAGCTCTATGTCCTTAAACACCCACTTGTACTTAACACAAGTGCACAGTCATAATGTATAGAAATGGGGGGCTTTTAAAAGCTATTGTGGTAATGTGCTAAACTACCAATTATGCTTATTTCTTCATGATATTACATTTTTTAAAGATATTATATTTACAGCTGTTTGTTATAATGAAAGGTCTGAACATTTTCCAAGATCGAAGTGTATGATAAATGAAGCAATTGCCTTCCAGAGAAACAACTGATTCTGAATTGCCTGAAATGAGTCGTCAATAATTGCAGTCTTAAGCCGCATTTGCATTAAATGGATACAGTGACCCAATTTTAATAAAAGGATATAGCCCACAGTGATCATTTTGACAGTTTTGATTAAAGGATATACTGTAGCCCACAACATCAGAAAATGGTTTGCACACAGTAAAAAATGTAATATGACAATTTTTATTGATATAAAATTTATACACACCAGCCACTTTATTAGGTACACCTGTCCCACTGCTTGTTAACGCAAATTTCTAATTAGCCAATCACATGGTAGCGACTCAATGCATTTAGGCATGTAGGCATGGTCAAGGCGATCTGCTGCACTTTACACCGAGCATCAGAATAAGGAAGAAAGGTGATTATAGTGACTGAATGTGGCATGGTTAGTGCCAGACAGGCTGGTCTGAGTATTTCAGAAACTGCTGATCTACTGGGAATTTATGCACAACCGTCTCTAGGATTTACAAAGAATGATCTGAAAAAGAGAAAATATCCAGTGAGCGGCAGTTCTGTGAACACAAATGCCTTGTTGATGCCAGAGGCATACCTGTGAAACCTCCCGTTTTTCCCGGGATTCTCCCGTATTTTACAGTTCTATCCCGCTATCATCCCGTAAAGGTATTCTCCTGTATTTCTCCCGTATTTTGAGTCTTTCTCTGAAGGGTGGCAAAAAACATTAAAGAGCCAAGCCTCCCTATACGTAACCCATACCGCCAGCCACAAGTGGCCGCCCCTTGCTTTTAAATGTGAGTCTGTTCTGTGCTTTCGCTTTGTTTAGGCATGAAAACACTTTAAAAGAAATATAAAAAGGGCGGAATTCCCTTTCCTTTTCATTACAGATGCCGTCCCCCATTCATATGCAATCGTCAAAACAGTCATATTGCGGTGCATGACTTTCAGTTGACACCCTCCATAGTGATAAATAGACGCTGTTTCCCAAACAGATTCTGTACACGTAATTTGAAGCAGAGTCTTGGTTTTGGGTGCATGTTAAACATACACATAATTAATTATAATAATAATAATATCTAAAGATGTCGATCTACGTGGGGTTTTTTTTCAAACACAACTAATTTTGTCCTAAATGAGCATAAAAAATTAGGGAAGCAAAATCGAATGCTTTCATTATAACGTTAGATGTGTGCATTTTTAAAGTGACACCTGTTATTTAATGTAATCAAACAAAAAAAAAATAAATCTAAATAAATAGGAAATTAATTCATTGCTCTTTAATCAGAATATGTCAGTTATACAATGAAGAAACGGCTAATGAGATTTGATAGCTATATCAATATATTATATTATATAATATAATATTCATTTTAATAAGCTGAACTGTTTGCTAATGTATTTGCTGCTAATGCATACTACTTATTTTTTTTAAATAATAATAATAAAACATATTACTGACCATTTATGGCTTTATTTACAATGAAACTCCAAATTAACATGTTTAGTATTGGGGATTTTTTTAAAGAGGGGTTGGGGTAATCCCTTATTATGGTGGGCATATCCCTTATTTTTACATCCCAGTGTTGACAGGTATGGCCAGAGGTCAGAGGAAAATAGCCATACTGGTTCCAGCTGATAGGATCTCAAACGCAACATTAACTCAAATAACCACTTGTTGCAACCAAGGTATGCAGAAGAGCATCTATAAATGCACAACACGTCCAACCTTGAGGCAGATGGGTTACAACAGCAAAAGACCATACCGGGTGCCACTCCTGTCAGCAAAGAACAGGAAACTGAGGCTACAATTTGTACAGGCTTAACAAAATTAGACAATAGAAGATTGTAAAAATGGTGCCTGGTCTGATGAGTGTCGATTTCTGCTGCAGCATTTGAATGGTAGGGTCAGAATTTGGCATCAACAACATCGCAGGATGGATCCATGCTTTCATGTATTAACAATTCAGGCTGGTGGTGGCGTAATGAAGGGAGGATATTAAATTGGCAGACTTTGGGCTCATAAGTACCAATTGAGCATCTTGTCAATGCCACAGCCTGATTATTGTTGCCTACCATGTCCATCCCTTTATGAACACAGTGTACCATTCTTCTGATGGCTACTTCCAGCAGGATAGCGCACCGTGTCATAAAGCGCAAATCATCTCAGACAGGTTTCTTGAACATGACAATGAGTTCACCATACTCAAATGGCCTTCGCAGACATCAGATCTCATACCAATAGCGTACCTTTGGGATGTGGAATGGGAGATTCGCATTATGCATGTGCAGCCAACAAATCTACAGCAACTACGTGATGCTAGCATGTCAATATAGACCAAAATCTCTGAGGAATATTTCCAGTACCTTGTTGAATCTATGCCACTAAGGATTTAGACAGTTCTGAAGGCAAAAGGGGGTCCAACCCAGTACTAGTAAGGTGTACCTAATAAAGTGGCCGGTGAATGTTTATAAACCAAATAATTGTTTTTATTAATTACATTAGATTATTATATTCAGTTAACTATGTTTAAACTTAAATTGTTTAAGTTACACACAATTCAGTTTGATGTTTTAGTTCAGTTTAATGGAATGTAGGTTTCAATGCACATTATGAATTCTAATTCTATATGAATTCTAGTATTTAAAATAGTGTAATAAACATTGACATATTTATATGTTATTAGAACATGTTAACATAATACCTAAAACAACTCTGATGTGCCAACACCCTCATTTTATCCTCCTCATATAGTTTCCTAGGAACGAATTATATCTTAACAGGCATTTCAAAAATGTTCATGTTTATTATGGTTATTAATAAAACAGGAAAAATAATTGCCTGTGGGCTAAGCAAAAAAAGCTATATTCTGAATTTAAATAGTTTTAAAGATCTTTTTAAAGCTATAAATCAAGACCAAGAAATACAAATTTAAAAACAAATATCCTAATAAAAATTTTCTCTGTGGCTTCTGTCATGTGTGTAACAGTGTGGAAAGATGTCAGGAAATCCCAGTTCCTTTGGTCCATTTTCAGGCTCATGGGAATGTGTGAATATTTCAGTATGGATCTGAAGATCTGCCTTTGTGTTTGTTTGTGTTTGTGTTGATGTTTGTAGAGCATGAATTCAAAGAGAAACCAGTATGGAGAGGTCGTCCCTCAAGAACGCATACCATCCTGTCATCCATGAAGTGTGTATGAACTTGTGTTACTGTTTACACAGCATATCGCAAATTTAGATTTCAGATGGAATTTTTTCGGGTTCACCTTTTGCTAATGATAATCATTGTGTCTACGATTGCTGCAGTACATGATATTAGTGTGAATCACTTTCTGTTGTTGATGAATTATTCAGTTTAGTTAATGATTCAATGCCTCATTTGTTTGGAATTGTTGTATTCCTTAAAAAAATTAGCATTTTAAAAGAATCCGTTGAGTGAACAATTCAATGCAGAATCTGTTGCTTTCTGGGTTAATCTGTTTAATGAATCAATCAATCACATACATCCTACTGGCATATCCATTGAACCTACAGAAATAACATAGTATGTGACAAGTAGTGGCCAAGAGATGTTGAAGGAGAGATAGGCCTGTGATGTGAGTGTTAATGTAATGATTCATTGAACTCACAATTTAATATGATTAAGGATACAATTTTCACAACCTGTATGACAAAATAATTTAAGTCAATTTAGAAATGAACAATTTTTATGATTTCTGAAATGCTGCACCTTTTTGTGAAAAACAAAATATATATTTTGTCAAATAACAAAACTGGTGGAAGAATTCACATCCATCCATATTCATTCAGGGGTAGAAATAAACCATTTTGAGGGATGTAAACAAAAACAATGGTCCCAACGTATCTACTGTTTTACATTTTTTGATTCTATAGCTTCTGATAATCCAAAAAGAGCCACATATTGATAAATAATGTTATGATAGCCATTTTAACATTTATGTTATGAAATAGCCTGATAACAAGCAGGAAATCGTTATGGGCCAATTACATGAACACATTGAAATGGTCTATAGTCTGAGTTTCTCACCCAGTGGAGTGACAAGTGGTAGTTTATTAAGGAAGCTGGATTTCATTTCTTGCCTTTGTCTCTCAGGAGATGGGAGTAAGGAATGATTAGGTGTATTTGTGACAATTGAGGCAGGTCTGAAAGATTGAACGGTGAAGTGACTGGTTATGTGCATGTGTCCCAGGTGTCCTACAAAAGTCCCATTGAGATCTCCAGAAGAATGAAAGGAGGAGTGAAGGACAAAGAGCAGGCCTATTGCATTTACAGTTTGTTGCTGTTTTGAAGCATCTGAAGGACTTTTTAAAGTCATCCATGAGGATTTCTACTTACATTAATTGTTTTTAATCTGTCAATGTAAGTTTATAGTTTACCAGTTCCCACCTCCGTCTTTTCTCAAATTTAAACTTTGTTTCATTGGTGCCAAATCACACGAGGAAGAAGGAAAACAATGTCAAAGAGCTGTTGATGGGAATTACAGTGTCTGTGATGGTGGGCTGGGAGGGAGCTGGAAAAAACTTGTTGGGAGGGACAGATCCATGCTGCCATTCACCAGTACATAAAGGACTGCTGCCATCAACAAGGGAATGGATGGGGTCGCTGCTGTTTGCAGGATGCCAGGGCCTGCCGCCATCCATTATGATGGTGTGGAGCAGGTAGAGCAAATGAATAGAGGGCTCATTGCCAGGTGCACAGAATCAGATTAGCCATTGGCTAAGGGGTTGAAGAGTGCACATCAATCACTGAGGGGTGCCCAGTACAGCCATGAGTCTGGGGTTCTTACCCATTGAGAACCAAGTGATAATGTGTTTGGGAGGAAGATTTTTTTTTTTTTATCTGATTCTCAGTGGAGGAAGGGAAGTAGAGTCCAGTCTTGAAAGCATTCCCTGGCCAGAAAGGGGTAATAGGGTATATGTAAAGAATAGGGCAAGGCTGAGATTATGTGGGTGTTAAAGCGACAGTTTTTTGCATTTAAAAAGGTCATATTTTGGTTTAAGGGGTCTCTAACAACATGCTGATATGCGTGCAAGGTCAAAAAACACTGTCTTTTCTTATAATATGCATTTATTTTTACCTAATTATCCCAGCGACTCCCATATAAATTGTTCAGGGATTCATTTGTTTCCAAACTCCTCCTTAGCGCTAATCTGAAGCTAATCTGCTGTGTTTGGTCCTATGACCAAGTCTGTTGCGATTGGTTGACTGCTTTCAGCACGAGAAATGCCCACCACGACTACAGTATGAAGTAGCAGAAAGTATGTGAGAGCCCAATGCAGGAATGCAATAAAGCAATGCAGTTAAACACCAGGATATTCCTTTACTCTTAAGCATAACCCCAAGTAATAACAATGACACACACATTCAGTATTAATCCACAGAGTGGCAAATGTTGAACTATTTTGAAAACTGACCGCGCTGCACGTGTGAGGAACAGATGATGGTGGCCATAGCAAAGGAAAACGGCAGAGGATCGCAAGTTCAGAAATGCATTCAAATCGGTAAAGGAAGAAGCACGTGTTGCGTTTTCACCGTAGTTTTGGACATGATATGTTAACAGCCCCATACAGATTTTACCTGAGAGATACAGTACAAGCACTGATCTATAATAGATACATGATTACAAGCCGTGCGGGGCGATTACAACTTATAACTCACAATTGAACACATATTTTGAAAACTACACAAAACGAGGCAACAATTTTAATTACACTTACATGTTATAATCCAAAGGAAGAAGAAACTGGTCCATTTGAACTGTAACAGTTACAGACAAAGTACAAGACAAAGTCCCATAGTCTCTGCTTACAGCGTATGTTATTGTATTACATATAAAAAAAAAATGACAGGAACAAACACAGCACTAGGTTAGCTATACTGTGGTATTGTTGTGAAAATGAACTTTAACCTTTATTCCCTGCAGCGAATCTTCATCTGTCAGTGATTGTCATCTCTGCATCATGATCAGTCCCGTGATACCCCGCACCTCTGTTAGTGTCTAAAGTAAAAGCGTGTTCACATTTTACCAGAACTGGAACTCTATATTTGGTGATGTACCGTATTGACATCGATGCGATCAAACAAAAGATCCAAACTCAACTCAATTCGTTTATTCGACTCTAAGTCAACTGTTTTGCTAAAGAATCAATAGTTTTAAACAAGGTGCACTTTTAGATTTAAACCTCAGCTGAATGTTTTCATTCACTTAGAGCTGCATGGAAGGTCATTTTCAAAAAAACATATTAGGGGCTCTTTAACCCTTTTACACATAAGTTAAGACTAAATGCTTTAAATGGTGACGTGTCAAGTTTGTCACATGCTACTCTGTAGTCCTGATGATTTACATATACTGTATATATTGCAAATTATTTTTTTTCCTCTTTTCTGCAAATATTGATCAACATGCTAATCATGCTATGAAATATTTGATCTTCCCATTCTCAAACATGCGTAAGAACTTGTATTGTCATTTAAACAGCTTATATTATTTGATGTATGATTGGTAACAGGCACAGCCATGTTAGTTTACTCTCCAATGGAGATAAGATGCTGCTGGATTTACAACATAGCAATTCATCATTTTCTCCCAAAATACATGAAAGCAAGTGGCTGTTTTAACTAGGAGAGGAATAGAGTAAACGTTATAGTAACATAAACAGCGTGTCTCTTATGTGAATAACTCAAATTGTCTAATTATATTTAAAAATAATTGTAATTGCACATAAAATAATTATATTGCATGCCTCTATAGACATTAGCGAGTATTTTGCAAAACATAAATGTTATGTTTTGCTACTAATCATGTATTTGAACGTCTGAAACCTAAAAAAAATGTTATTTGTTTGAAAACACTCATAAATTCAAGCACTGCACGCCTCAGCTCAACAAGAAGATGAATTTAGCAGTTAATGACTACAAGGGACAAGCCTTTACTGATCACACCGGTGTGACTGTATGTACGAAAGGGTTAATGAGTGTAATATGTGCAGAACACCAGTTTTCAAGTCACAATGATGATCTCCCAAAGAATAAACTAGGAGTGACAACATTGAAATTCAGGCCTGAGGCATTTACAGTATGTGGTTGTTCTGATTTAGCTTATGTGGTAGTCATCTGTGAGTGGTTGCTGCTTACTTTTCCACTCATTCGTTCCTTCATTATGTTTCTACAATACTTGCTGTGATGCCTGTCATGGTCTGTGTCTAATCTGAGCTCTGAGGACAACATAACACCAGTGGATCTCCACTGTCTGATTACTCATCAGTTACAGACACAGTGGTGCGATTCTGGAAGTTTACACTTAACATTTTATGTTGTGTTACTGTCGTAAAGGCAGCCAAAGCAGATCACTGAACTGTATTGCTGTTGAGTGATCCTTAGTGAGGAAATCTGTAAGTCACTTGATGATAAATAATAACTGACAGCCTTGCAACTTTGTTCTCAGCAGGAGGGGTGAAACTGTAGCTTTTTATGTTCATTAAGAACTTCTTTAAACCACAACTTCACTACTTCACTTCTTGGGAGAAAAGGGCGTTCACACTTGAATACAATTTTGTAGATTTCGGCTCTTGGCTCTAGTAAATATGTGCTATTTCTCTGTGTCGGTTTCCACAACATTAACTCCTTTCTTTCTACTTTTTTTCCTCTCAGTCTCCCTAAAGACTCACTGATGCTTCTGAACTAGTTTAATAGAGTCTCCTATTCAGCTCATTACACAGGCCTGACCAACCTTCTGGGATTTTATGTTCTGTCTTATTTATGATGGTACATGTTATCTGTTTACAATCATTTAAAATAAAAGTGTGCGTCTGGCATCAGAAAATGAGGTATTACGGCTTTTTTGCAGAAAGACTTTATTTTTGCAAGAACTACATCTAAGAATGTGTGTGTAATGATTGTGAGACTTTAAAACATCTGTTGGTAATGCAGAATTGTTTTCACTTCAGAGCATTCTTCATTAACTTATCCTGAAGTCTAGCAAGAAAAAAAACAGCTAGCGAAGCTTTTGTTTGGTCAGCTTGTTGTTCGCTAGTGTAAGGCAAAAGTAACAAAGACGGATGATAAAGGGAGAAGATGACAAATGGCAATGTAAACATTTGCAGAAAGCAAGAAATGAGCTCTGATTACACCTGGTACCAGCTAACAGGGGGTTTTCTCAGAACACTGGCTAATGTTTTGGCAAGATTCTTTCAAAGGTTCTTTCAGTGGCATTAACAGAATGCTTATATTTTAATTGTGTTATTTAAATACTTTGTTAAAATAAAACCCATTACCATATAATACCCTGACTTTTCCAAAATGTTTCTATAATTCATTGTTCATTCATTCATTTTCCTTCTGCTTTTTTCACCCTTTATTACGAGGAGTCGTCACAGCAGAATGAACCGTCAACTTATCCAGCATATGTTTTCCATGGTGCATGTCCTTCCAGCTGCAACCAGTACTGGGAAACACCCAAACACTCTCACATGCACACACATATACTGTGGCCAATTTAGTTTATTCAATTCACCTATAGCGCATGTCTTTGGACTGTGGAGGAAACAGGAGAACCCAGAGAAAATCCACACCACACAGAAATGGCAACTGACCCAGCCAGGACTTAAACCACCGACCTTTTGATGAGGCGACAGTGCTAACCATCATTTTTCCTCTATATTTCATTGTAGCATAGTAAATTCATTACAATTATAAAACACAAAAGTTATTTACGTTTTTCTAACTGTGGCCATAATAGGTGGCCATAACAGTCAAAATGTCCAAATGTATTTCAGCATCTACTACTTTTTTTTCAATATGCATGCCTCTTTTTTTATTTAAAACGTTAATAAACCACATTTTCACTGTGGTGAAAACATTGGCTATTGTATAAGCTATTACAAAAAAGACCCTGTATTTTTAGGGTAATGACGACTT
>CAIGQZ010034880.1:7863467-7877865 GCA_903798205.1 Danio tinwini
AAAAGCGCTTAGCAATAAATTTAGCAATTTTTAACATTCATTTGGCTATTTTAGCAATTTTTGTGATCTATAGTACTATACTATAGTTTTACTACAGTAAATTGTGATGTAGGGCGACACGGTGGCTCAGTGGTTAGCACTGTCACCTCATAGCAAGAAGGTCACTGGCTGGGTCAGTTGGCACCCCTGGATGTGTTGAGTTTGCATGTTCTCCCATGTTTGCATTTGTTTCCTCCGGGTGCTCCAGTTTTTCCCACAGTCCAAAAGACACGTGGTATAAGTGAACTGAATAAACTAAATTGGCTGTAGAATATGTATGTGCATGTGAGAGTGTATAGGGGCTTCCCAGTACTGGGTTGCAGCTGGAATAGCATCCATTTCTAAAACATATGCTGGATAAGTTGGCAGCTCAATCTGATGTGGCAACCCCTGATAAATAAAGGAACTAAGCTGAAGGAATATAAATGAATGCATCACTAAATGGACTGAACTGAAGAAATGAACAGAAGATTTCCACATCAAAAAAGACAAAGACTTAACACACACACTATGTAAACTCAAATGCTGTTTTTTTCCCAGCCAAAACTATCAAGGAAAAGAAGCTGTTTTGGTCAAGTTTGATTTCATTCTTCAATTCCAAGTGAGGTGTATAGGAGATTAAATGTACACTTTGTAGCCTAAATAAAGCATTAACATGCACTTCAACATTTTGGGTGCAATGCAGCTGCAAACTTCACTCAAAAGTATTGTAGCTCTCAGCATGTCTTATCAGTTTCCCGTGAATAACTTCCCTTTGGATACAATGCTCAGATCATTGTTTGTCAGCTCTCTATTTCTCTGCTTCTGAAAAACCCCCTTGTTTTTCACTGAAGCGTTTCCTCTATTTTTGCTGTTACCGCAACCGGTCGATAAAAAAGAATCACTTCCTGGTTTGACTGTTGACCTTCAGTGATGAGATCATGGAGCGGTCAGCTGCTAAAGACCCCTGGGAAAAACAAGTAAGGCTGAATGTCTGTGAGACTGAGACCTTTAAAGCTTCACTGCTCAGTGAAGAGAGAAACTCAAGTTAAATTTTCAACAGAAATGCACTCAAACAATCAAGTATTATATGCATTAATTTGGTTCTGTTTTGTAAATGCTGAAAATGTTTCACTTTTTAAACTTTCCTGAAGCAAAGGCAATTCAAAGTGTAGCTTTTCCACTTAAATGAAAAAAAATACTAATGTTTTTCACTTCAAAAATACTTTAATTATAATGTTGAGGTAATACAGTTGTGGTAATAAGACAACTATAGTAATTTAAACAAATTACCCAGTACTGTGGTCTACAATTATAGAGTATATGAGCAATATCACACAAATAGTAGTGTGATGTGGCTGTATATCAGCACAGGTGGGAGGCGTGCTTTGGCACAAGCCCGCAGGTTGAGTGCCTTAGTGTCTCACCAGTGATGATATACAGCCATATCGCACTGCAACTCATGTGATATTGCGTTTATACAACAGTTCAACTGCATAATAGTGTATATAAAAAAGAAAATAAATTACAGAGTCTAAAAATTATTTTGTATGAAGAAGTACTTTCTTTCACCATTCATTCACATCTGCAGGTAACATCAGAACAGCATAAGCTGTTGCTACTTCACAAACGTCACTTTAGAGCTAGTATTTGAATGATTCTCTAGCGTAATGTCTAAAGTGGTGATAAAGCAGATGATTTTGCTTACATTTTAAGATTATAAGACTGGACGGCATGAAATGGGAGACATTTCCCAATATTTCTCTGCTGCAATCAGGATATCACAATAATTAACCCCGAAAAAGCAAAAGCAATGCAAACACCACCAGATTACTGTTGTTTTTGCGATAAGGAAAAACACTAAACACATACGGGCATTTCTTCTTTCTCTCTTTTAACTGAACTCTGCAGTTCCGAAAACAGGAAACTTGAGGAGATTTGAGACAAACATATGGGCAACCAAAAAGTAACTCAGGTTACAAAATACATACATTTCTGATATGTAAGTCCCATCACATACTCAATACACTACAATTACTATGGTAAAAATACAGCACTGCAACATACAAAAGAGATCGACTTAGAATGTCACTTACCAGTTTAATAATGATTTGATCATCTGTGGTTAGAAATTACGTTGAGATTTGCTCCTCAAAACTGCATAGTTGCAATCTAAACAACTACATTCTCACCTAAAATAGCCTCAAAAGTACATTATGTTTTCTAACAGTTGCAAAATTGGTCAAACTGTAGTGAGTTTATTCATCTGCTGTCACTCTACAGCAGGGATCACCAAACTTGTTCCTGGAGGTCCTGTGTCCTGCAGATTTTAGCTCCAACCCTAATCAAACACACCTGAACAAGCTAATTAAGGTCTTAGGCATACTCCCAGGCAGATGTGTTGAGGCAAGTTGGAGCTAAACCCCGCAGGGCACGGACCTCCAGTAACAATATTGGTGACCCCTGCTCTACAGTATGTGGGCGGAGTAATAAACAAGGGTGAGGAGGCTGTATGAGTGTTGTTATTATAGCAAAAACTTTGTCAAGTAGCGCAGACGCGTGCACACAAGCTACATTTACACATCGCGGATCAATAAGTGACAGCAACAACATTCACGGAGCTAGGAGGCCAGTGTCTAGCTGATGAAAGTAAATCATATGGTGGCGAGAATAATAATTTCTTCTTCTTCCTGTTTTACCGTGGTCGACAACAAACTTTTTAGTGCGTTACTGCCATCTCTTGCTCAGGTTGAGGACGTCGCCAACCAACACGAGAAATTTGCTTGATGGAAAAATAATTGAGGGAGAGGAGTTATATATAGTTTAGCTTAGCTTGCTACATTTCCTAGAGGGTAGCTTTTAGTGTAGTTAAGCCACATTTTAAGTAGAGTAGCTAATAGCTTAGCTCACTACATTTTTCAAGTAGCTTGCCCAACACTGAACATACTTTAGTGTACATTTTGCTTGTTCATTCATTGTGAAAATACTACAGTTTATCTGTTTACTGTAGTTAATATTACTGTATGCTGTAGCAATCATTAGCAAAGTGTTGTAATACTATAATATATACAGTATAAAACACTTTACAGTGGCTCAAAGACTATTTACAATACTTTAGTATAGTAAATCTTCATGTGGGATAACAGGAATAAAGTTCTATCTAAAATAACTGCAGATAATTGCCAATACAATGGATGTCAAAGTGTATATCACAGAAATAAGAAAAACGGATTAAAAAGTACTGATCAAATGTGATGTGAAAAATATAAACCAAGCTATACCACAGAAGCACACAAATCGAGATAAAGCACAGGGAGGAGAAAGTTCACAAACAGAAAAATAAGTGCATAAAGTACACAGAACGTATATTGGCAGTGGGTTATTAAAATATATATTGTCTGGGAAAATCTCACAAACCTGCAGTCTCTCGCTTTCCAAAGTTTAAATGACTTCTGTGTATCAGCCGACTTAGATAAATATGCCTAGGACACTTCAGAACATTACACTTCATAAAGCCAATATAAAAAATAATACAGAAAGGCATAATTTACCATACACTTGACGACGCTCTATTTCACCTTATGTTCTCTATTCCTCTTTTTTTTTATCTAAGCAGCCTGCTGATGACAACCAATCCATACAGCGTTTCAAACGAGCTGCGCTTGCTTCATTGAGGGATGGTTAGAACTAAATTACATTAGCATAACTCGCCCTCTGTTTTTCTCTTTTTCTATTTCATTCCTTGCCACCGACTGTGAAGAATGCGCCGGCACACAGGCTTACAAACAAAACGCACTGCTGAAAGCTTCTGCTCGCTGCTCTTTCTGCTTATGAATCCACACCTCTGACAGCTGACCTGTTTCACAGAGGCCAAAAGCCAGAAAGCAGAGTTCACGCTCTTCTTGTCTAACATGTCTTGCAGGTGAATTGCATATTAAAATATTTATTTAAGAAGAGCTGTGAAAAACAGAACATATTATACAAACACGCAAGCAATTAAGGTGTATCCGGATCAGAATATATCAACTGTGGTGGCAGCTGTCTTCAAAATTAATAAAAGAAATAACCGTAAATATGCAACATGTGAAAGAAAAATATATTTTTTGTGACTATTACTTTAAGTGACTTTTTTTAAGAGTATTATTTCAGTCACTTTTAATGCTTTACTGTCACTATCCTATGGTCCTCTCCACTTGGTTGATTCTAATGCAAATGGTTTGTAAGATATCCTATGTCAGTGGTCCCCAACCACCAGGCCCATAGATATATACACTAGATATCGCAAACGGACCCTTAGCATGTGTCACTGCCACATTTGTACAGTGCTCCGAGGACAAATGTCTTCCAGCTGCACTAGTCAAGACTAAAGCCAATCTGAAGACGCTGGACTTTAGCGCTGTGTACAGGTGTAGTAACGAGTAAACAAAGATAAAGTACAGAGGCAAAACTTTTTAGAGGTAAGATTTTGTTGTGTTTTTGTATGTTACCAAAGTCCCTTTAAAGCAAGTCATTTCACCCGGCGACCATCTTTGAAACACCTCTCGGGCAGTATGCTCGGGCATTCTGTTTGAATGTGAAAACATGAAATTCTCCAAAACTACTTGCCAAGATAACGATTATATTACATATTACGAATAACCAATAAAATTAAACAACAACTGTCTATTCAGTTTCATTTCTAAATGTTTGTATCACACAAAATCTGCAGAAACCGTCGTCTAGTCCAAGCCCCTGCCCGAGTTGTCATTCTATAGTGATCACTGATTGGCTCCTGTACTAGAAGGCGGGGTTTCATTCGCCATATTGACTGTTATGGTTTTCACCATTTAAAAGAATACGAGTGAGACGTCTTGTGTATTCTGGAGTCCTTGATGTTATGAACTTTTGCGCTAAACAAGTGTTGATGATAATACAGTCTCTTACTGCACTGACCATAAGGCAAAGTACCACCAACTCGCACTAAATACCAGGCTTATGCTAGCTTTGTTGAATAAAATAAGCAAACAATGTAAATGAAATATGACAACAAGACGCTGTGGTGCCAGAAACTTATTATTGTTGGCTAAGAGAACAAGTCATTCATAATGGAGACTCATTCACAAACAAATTGCTCCCTCTGTTAGAATGAGAAGTGAAAGCAGGAGGTTTATTTTAGGACAGGGATTAGATTAAATTTAACAGGGAGGGAGGATAATACATTTCCATGTACACAAACACAAGCTCTTTGTCAAAAATGCCTGTGCGATCACTTATTAATAAATGTAGAAAAGTGACATACATTTTTTGGCAGCAGACCAGTATCTCTCTGTGGATCAATTGGTATCGAGCCGCACAAGAAATAATTCATTATTTGTGTTCTATTTATTATCTGAGTTCGAACGACCTTTTATTTAGAAAAAATCTTATTTTGAAAAAGGACTGTATTCTCTCGCTTACATCCCAGTCACATTTTACCAAAATTAACTCAGAAGCAGCAAAGTGACTAGGAAACAGACATCTTTGGAAAGTTTCTTTGCTAAGGGCAAAAGGCCCAGAGAAGGACCTGCAAACTGCCAAGGAATGTATCCACAACCCATTTGTAAACAAATCATGTGAATTCAGTTTGTGCAATAAGATCAACAGCTGGAGATTGCAAATGACAGCTGCCTTTTAGAGGCCGTTCGCATATCATATCTTTTCTAGAACTCGCTTAAGTTTATTTCGGCAAGCAGCGTGACGCATTCTTGCCTTCCAGATGCACACAGTTGAATGAATGCCACCAGCTCATAGCGAGTCACGTGACAAGAACTGACCGATCAGCTTCATATTTTGGATGGAATATACACATTTCGGTAGACTAATTATCTCAGACAAACACATAACACCCAAACACTGCAGGCCTTTTTAATTTTCTTCATAAATATAAATAAAACTTGTATCAGAGTGACAGCAATGTTTTGTCAGCTTGTCATTCTCTGTGAAATTAGATGGTTGCCTAGCAACCTACAAAACCCCCACCCCCCAGTCAGTGGTAAAATTGTGAAGCGATGACCAGTCCGCGGTGATAAAAAGGTTGGGGAGAACTGCTCTGTGTGATGTCTAGTGCACTGCTAGGTGATTGCTAATGCATGGGTAGTTGATGGTGCTGCTATGGAGTTGCTGGGGTGTTCTACATGGTTATGACATTGCAGAGTAGTTTCCAGGGTTTTGCTATAGTATATGTGATATTTAATTACTTTTAAGTGGCATTTAATGCTTTGCTAGATAATTGCTAGTATCTCTGTGGTTTCCAATGTATCACTAGGGTGCTCTGGTTTGTTGTCAGGTAAAGGGGTTTCAAAAATATTGCTAATGTAAATCATTTGTAAGGTGTTCTGTGATGTTTGGTCACTGCTAGGTGATTGCTACTGCATTCTGGCTAATGTAGAGTGTTGCTATTCAATTGCTGGGGTGTTCTACTGGTTGTTATGGCATAGCAAAGTGGTTTCCAGGTTGTTGCTACTGTATGTGATTAATAAGTGACTTTGCTTTTCTAGGTAATTTACTTTTCTAGTGTTTACAGTTTGTGGTTTCCAATGTGTCACCATCCAGTTGCTAGGGTGCTCTGGTTGGTTTTTAGGGCATTGCCGGATGTTCTTGGGATGTTGGTAATGCACATAATTTGTAAGGTGTTCTATGTGATGTTTAGTGCACTGCTTGAAGATTGCAGCTGGATTCTGGATGGTTGTTATGGTATTGTTCTATGTGGTTGCTATGGCATTACAAGGTGGTTTCCAGGGTGTTGCTACTGTATGAGATTTATAAGGTGTTCTGTGATGTTAGTGCATTGCTTAGCAAAGAGTATAGCTAGAGTGTCTGGGTGGTTGTGAAGGTGTTGCTATGTAGTTGTTAGGGTGCTTAATAGCTGGTTTCCTGTGTGTTACTATGCTCCCAAGGTGATCTATGAGTCAGGATGTTGTGAAGCAGCTGATTAGGTTAGGTTACTTTATTTATACCCGAAGGTAGATTTGGTTTGCAGTCAAGGAGTCCTCATTTCACAACAGTGCCACACAAAAAACTCACAGTGACAGCAATAAATGGACATAAAGACATAAAACATAAATATACAAAACACTCTCTTTAAAAAAAATAAAAAAATAAAAATCTAAATAAAATTCAATAAACAATAAGTTTTTTATTACATAAGTTAACAATCACATATAAAAATGTAAAATACACAAGGGGGTGATTTTTGATAGTAACCTGTCATTTGAAGGCCAGATTTTAAGCATCTGTAAAACTGCAGTTTTCCCACTTAAAAATGTTGCCAAACTTAGACCTATGCTATCGACATCTGATGCGGAAAAGCTTATTCATGCTTTCATAACCTCTCGATTAGATTATTGTAATGCCTAACTAGGCGCTTGCCCTGCTGGCCTAATTAACAAACCTAGTTCAAAACGCAGCTGCTAGAGTGCTTTCTAGAACAAAGAAATATGATCATATTACTCCAGTTCTTTCATCATTGCATTGGCTCCCTATTTAATACTGTATACATTTAAAATTTTTATTGACTACCAACAAAGCCCTGAACGGCTTCGCTCCCCAGTATTTGAGGGAGCTCCTGGTGTATTATAGCCCATCACGTCGACTATGCTCAATTAATGCTTGACAATTGATTATTACCAGAATATCAAAATCAACTGGAACAGCCTTTCTAGCACAGTTTGAGAGGCAGACATACTCTGTCAGTTTAAAACTAGATTAAAGACACATCTCTCTGCATTAGCATACACATAAAACACAAATGCTTTTGAAATCCAAATCCTTTAAAGAATTGTTAGACTGCACTATTTAGGGCAACCGGAGCCGGGAACACTTCCCAAAAGACATTATAATCTGAAGGGCATCTGTGCTTATGTTAGTCTGTTTTTTTTATTATTACCGAGGTTTCCATAATCCTGGACCAGGCCGTATCCTGAGCATATGGTAGTCATGGAGGAGTGGAGAGCATGAGACTGATTCCTGTATGACCCCAGAGACAGACAAGTCCTCGCATTTATCCAGTAGGGCAAGCCTATACACCAGCCAGTGACCTCTCCCACCTGCAGCTTCTCTACGATTGACGTCCAGCGTTCTCCAGCCTCCGGCGCCTAGACTGCAGCTCTGCACAAGACGTTTGGCCATAGGAGAAATGGTCATGCCCAACTGAGCCTGGTTTCTTTCGAGGCTGTTTATCGTTCACTTTCACATTGGTGAAGTTTTTTCCTCGCCACTGTCGCCACTGGCTTGCATGGTTCGAGACTTGTGGAGCTGTGCATCGATGGATTTTCTCTTCAGTGTTTGGACGTTCAGCAGTGAAAATGAAACCACACTAAACTGAACTTCAACTCTGAAAACTGGACTGACATAGTTTCAATTTACTATAATCTTCTATGTGAAGCTGCTTTGACACAACCTACACTGTAAAAGAGCTCTAGAAATGAGGATGAATTTAATTGAATGAATTTAATCAAATTGAATTGAACAAGTCACAGAAGGACCTCTGCTTTAGTCTATGCCTTATTTGAATGATATGATTGGGTGTTTAGCATGGTTGTTAGAGCATTGTCAGTGCATTAGCATTTTTAAGCAACTATTGCAAAATGTGGCAACTAAAGTGTTCTACATTATGTAACTTTTAGGCTAATGATGAATAATTCCTGGGTGTTCTTGGTAGTTTAGGCATTGTAAGGTGGTGGTAGTAGGGATGTTGTTATAGTGCGACTTCTAACATGTTCTACAGGTATATGATGTTAGGTGGTTGCTAATTTTGTTGCACAGAGGTCTTGGGTGGTAGTTTAATTATTGTTTGGTTATTACAATCAAGTTTGCTACAGTATGTGACTGCTGAAGTGCTGCATGTGATTTATCTTAATGCTAGACAGTAAAGTCATCCAAACAAACAGTTTAAGTTTGGTGGCTTAGAGAAGTAAAAGTAAACTTCAGCTGTACACTACAAACAGAGATCATTCATGTTCTTAATATGAAGGGTGTGGGAGAAGTTGGATGCTAAAATACCCTTAAAAGCTTATTTCTTTTGTTTGTTTGACAACTTAATTTTGGTATGATGAAAATGTGAATTGTTTTCACCAAAATGCCATGGCGTCCTGTCATACATTGTCATTAAAAGCTTTGTTAAGGACACACTGTTATTATGTTCTTTCTCTCTCTCTTTCTGCCACATACATGCAGTCTACAACCCCTGATTACACTACACACCATGTCATTAATTTTAGCTTGAAGACAGAAAAAATAATTAAAGCTTCAGAGTGGAGTAATTTGTAACAGATGGAAAGTTCACAAGCAGTCCACAAGTGAATCCATAATTGAACGTGGCACAGTATATCTCATCTCCCACTTTTGTTTCCTACATCGCTCCCTCTCTCTGTCTTTCTACCCTTGTGCATTGCTTATCTGTCTTATAGAGCAACAAACAAATCAAGGTTAAAACAGCCTTCTTCCAAAGCAATACATACTGTGTGGAATTATTCATAGCAGGATCTGAATCTTTATGACAGTTATTGGTCTACACTACCTAAAAACTTCACCTTTATAGTGCAGAAAAAAGAGAAAATTTTATCATATTTTAAGTTTTTTTAAACTACAATCAGTACCTGATCTGCCCTATATAAGGACTACGCAAGATACCCTCTACCCTCTTATGATATCAGCATGCAATTAAAATGTATTAATATTGATAATAAGTTTCAATATTAAAGTTACATTATTCGCTATTAATAAGATATACATTTTAGCTAGATAAACTGCTTAATAACAGTTATTAGGGGTTTTCAGTTGAGTAACATTAGGGATGTAGAATAATTCCAGAATATGTAATTTTAAGTATAAATAACCAGCCAATATCTTATTAGAGTTTTGCTCGATTGCTAAAACACTTTAACCATTTGAACAAAAATTTCTAAACTATAATGCCATTTTTCAAAAAGCACAACTATTTGTTTAAAATTTAAACACTATTCCCTGCTTTGACACACTAGTTGTTTGGTGAATCATTAACGCAAAACTACAAACAAATCACTACATCTTTCAGTACTTACATACCATGTGGTCATTTAGAAAGTGCTAGCATATGCTAGCAATAATGTTAACTCAAGTCAGCTTGAGCTCAGGTAGCACACAATTAGAGATTTTTTTTCCACCTGCTTACACACAAAATCTTTTCTTTTCACACGATTTCTGAAATATCTCACTCAAAATGCAAAACTACACTTCAAATCTCCAAACCAAGAAGCTATTTCTCAGCCTTGAACTCACCTTGAAAACACCTTTTTCAAAACACTACACACACAATCCTCAAATGTGGAAACACTAATTTCTTAACTGATCACTACTTTACTGTAGGACAGGTCTATAAATATGTCAAAGGTGACAGAACACCTTGCTGTTCTGGTCCAACACCCCCACCCCTTCAAATTTCTAAATTTCTCTAAAAATAATAGAGTAATTCTTCACGCACGCACGCACGCACGCACGCACGCACACACACACACACACACACACACTTTTACATACAGTGTGTTTATGGTTTTGCTGTATGCTACTGTATACAACAGTAAGCAGCATATTACTTTTACTTAAGAACATTGTATTGTAACCGATATATATGCCTATGAAAGAGCAAAGAGCTTTAGATTTAGAACAACCGTGTTTACATGTTATATCCAAACATTTACTATTATGAAAGACGTGTTTGCCAGTTGATGCAAATGCTTCATTCTGACATGTGCTTGTGGCATTTTGAATGCAGTGTTACATTTTGAAGGAAATGTGAGACATTTAGCATTTTTTGTATGCAGTTTTGGGAATTGTGAGTAGGGTTTTGAAAAAAGGTGACACTGTTTTGAAAATGTGTATATATATGAAAATATATATATATATATGTATCATGTACAAAAGTGATTCCACCTCAGCATCTTGTCTTTGACCTGGCCCAGACCAAAGACAAGATGCTGAGGTGGAATAATTTGTGTGTGTGTGTGTGTGTGTGTGTGTTGTATTGTATAGTAAATGAACAAATGTTCTAGAGTATATACATTGGTTGCGTCTATTTATGTTCACAGCAACATAACTTGCCAGTTTAAAAAATATTGTTTTTCATTTTTTGCACAAGTATGCAAAACTGTGTGTGTTTGTGAGGCCTTGTGTGTGATGTTTGAGGGCAAAGTTTGGTTTTTCAGCAAGAGTGAATGATTTTGAGGGAAAAGCTTCATTTTGACCTGAAAACAGAATGTTTGGGAAATTGAGTGAGAGGTGATTTGTGTTTACTGTTTTGTGAATATATTATAGTTTCAAGAAATGTGTTTAAAGGGCACCTAGGTTACCCCTTTTTCCAGATTTAATATAAGTCTTTTGTGTCCCCAGAATGTGTCTGTAAAGTTTCAGCTCAAAACACCCATCAGATTATTTATTATAGCTTTCACTAGTTTGCATTTTATAGCTCTCAACAGCTTTTTGCTGTTTTTGTGTACTGGGCCTTTAAGGCTAGTCCTCCCCGCCCACCGTTTCCACGTGCCTGTCAGCGTGCCTCAGTCTCCGCCCTCGGCTGCCTCAGACAACTGACAGACATAAATGAAGCAGATCTCACATAACATAGTGAGAAATACTACACTAAGAACTTTACCAATGATTATTTGATGCATTTCTTGTGGAGCTGCAACAATGAGTCACACACAATGTCGTTACAAAGTTCACGCACACACACAGCGCGGACACACACATACATACAGTGCGCGCATTTAGCTTTGCACTGTCTTTGCAAGCAAATGTGACAGGATACAGGTTAATATCCACTGCTGTATGGATATCTGTTACGTTAATGTACAAAATAAACCTGATTTAACGTCCACAAACCAGGATTGAAGCGTCGTCTTTTATAATTGTACTGACATGCGGCTGTGTTGATAAAGTAAATCTGAAGTAAATCGCTGTAATTTATTACAAACATGCACTGTTTTAAAACATTTTAAGCTTGTAAAACTCACTCTTGATCACATTTGATGATAATTGATGATCCTAGCAAACTGAACAGACCTTTTATTTCCGGTTGCTTTGCGAACGTCCTGTCTTGTTGATAGGATTATAAACATTACTACGGAGACATGTTAATACGCAGCTGTCAATCAATTCGGTGGGCAGGGGGACCACACTCCTATGTCAAGTTGCAGTCGGTCTCAAAATCGCTCTAACTGGTCCACCGTTTTTATGTTGTTAAATTGAAAAAAGGAGTGGGTGTGTTTATATCACCCCAATATGACGATCTATACACGACTATACCTACACATATGTCTGTCCAAACAGCTTGAAAAGTAGATTTTTCACCATAGGTGCCCTTTAAGCAATCAAGAAAAACTTTAATAGGCAGGTATAAAAATACACATTAATAGTGAGAACTGGTACTTAAACTAAAGTAGAATAAATAAAAATAAAAATAGAAATACAGTAGGGTGTCACGGTGGCGCAGTGAGTAGCACGATCGCTTCACAGCAAGAATGTCGCTGGTCCAAGCCTCAGCTGGGTCAGTTGGCATTTTTGTGTAGAGTTTGCATGTTCTCCATATGTTCGTGTGGATTTCCTTCAGGTGCTCCGGTTTCCCCCACAGTCCAAAGACATGCGGCACAGGTGAATTGGGTAAGCTAAATTGTCCCTAGTGTATGTGTGTGAATGAGTGTGTATGGGTGATTCCCAGTGATGGGTTGCGGCTGGAAGGGCATCCGATGCGTGAAAAGTGTGCTGAAGAAGTTGGTGGTTCATTCCGCTGTGGCGACCCCAGATCAATAAAGGAACTAAGCCCAATCAATAAAGGAACTAAGCCGAAAAGAAAATGAATGAATTAATAGAAATAAAAAAATAATAATAAATAAATACAAAGTAAAGTGTTTTTTTAAGTCCTGAGAAAATAACTCAAAATAACTTATTAAAATACATTTTCACCTATATAGTGAATTGCAAAGTGAAGTGGGAGGCTGCATCTTGCAAGTTTTGTTTGTTTATTGTTTAGTTTTTTTTTCTTTTTAGATGAGAAAGCCACAGTCAAAGACTCTACAAACACCTGCCTCAGAGAAAAAAAAACTGACAAAAAAAAAACATTTGTAATTCATCTGTGGCCTCATATGTCAACAACACAAGCCAAACTCTTCCAGGCCCCAGCTGTGTGTATATTTGTGTGTGATTGTATCAGTTGTTGAAGGACTCCCTCCTCATTATCTTTACCTTGCTCTTCAGCAGAATCACAGGGCCACTCGAACAGTCCTCCGGCAATGGTGTTTCTCTTTCTCTGGATTCAGTTCATTAGCTTTGCTTCAGCCTGATGCCTGACATCAGAGCACAGTGTCAATGATGCCATTCTCACACAAACAAGCACACTCATTCCCCCATCCATTCACGGACACAGAGTCCAGGTTTCTATGGAAATGTTTGCAGTCGTCACAATAATGACATGTTTTGCGAGCTTGGCCAAACTTCATCCTGTTTGGCTGAACAAAAGGAAGTCTTTGAATGGCACACGCTCCGTCTCTTCCTCAGAAACAGCTGTTTGTGTCGACCAGAATAGGCTCTAAATCTTCCAACAATCTTCCTTCATTCAACGTCTTGCAGACTTTGATCAATTCGATGTCTGGGATGTTGACTTTAACATCATTATCAAGATTTACAGCCTAAAAAGAGGCAGATCACTTCTGCAAAACCTACGAATGAAAAAGTGACTGACAGATAACTGAAAGCAGGGATGCTATGTGCTACATTTTTCACCAGCATGACGGTAGCTTAACAAAACAGTGCAGCTTTTCCATTAAAAAGCTATTTTTACAAGCACTATATTGTTGTTTTTTATGTCACATATTGCTTACACAGCCTAACAACCGAGTGAGCAGCGGCAATAATCAAATGTGCTCATAGAATCTCTCTCTCTCTAAATACCACTGGGAAATCCAATTAATTTTAGAGAATTAGTTTGTCTCGGACGGTGCATTTCGATGAAGCGGCTCCAAAAATGAATTCATCCTTTCATCATATACAGTAATAGTTTTCTCAGTCACAGTGTAGCATTATATGTCTTTCGATTTTGTACACAGCTGGGAATAGGACATGGGGACTGGTGAAAACGAGGAAATGGGAAATGACTCAAACCATACACACCACAAACACACCCCCAAGAATACTGCTGTTAGCTGAATTCTACTGTACAGTATAGTGTTTATCAGCTGTAATTAGTGTGCATGTCATCCTTCAATCCATCCATCCATCCATCCATCCATCCATCTATCTATCCAAACTGTTTTATCTATCCATCCATCCATCCATCCATCCATCCATCCATCTATCTATCTATCTATCTATCTATCTATCTATCTATCTATCTATC
>CAIGQZ010034880.1:7884914-7896217 GCA_903798205.1 Danio tinwini
ATACATATATATATATACATATACATATACATACATACATACATACATACATACATACATACATGCATACATGCATACATGCATACATGCATGCATGCATGCATGCATGCATACATACATACACAAACCCGTAGTCAAGTGGATAAATAATTGTGTACATGACAAAATGCATTATTATACATGTTCATATTTATATGTGCTAAATATATATGTGAATATGTGAAATCATACTAATTTTTAATATATACTTTAATATGTTTTTGTCTTATATGACAATATAAACAGAATAGATTTGCATTAGACTATACACAATACATTTATACTTAAATGTGAATGATAATTCTGAAGCCTGCCTGCTACTTCAGTTCAAAACTCACATTTGAAATTTCACAACTGAACAGTTCTGCGGAAATCCTGTAGTTAATTTCTGAATAGTGTACAACCTTGTTACAATGAAAAGAAAGAGAGAGAGAGAGAGTGAACAATCTACCCATTTATCCATGTGCCTGTTTTAAGATTTCAGCTGTTTAATGTTTCAAACCATCAAGTTTCACTCTGCTTGAGTGCTTCTTACTGCATTAGGCATTTACTGCATTAGCCTACATTTTTTCCTATAAATGTATTGAAATATTAAATACATTTTCATGCAGTCTTACATCATGGTTCTCTGTGCGTGTTGGTCAGTCATGACGAAGTAAACCATGTTCTGGTTGCTCTATTCTAAGAGTACTTTAAAGCTTCACAAAGGACACAAAAGCATTGTGATGTTCCAGTTACTTTTCTGTTTGATTTGTTTTGTTGAGACCTCTGAGAAGATCAGAATTTGTAAGTGTTCATTGAGTTCAGCATGTGGTTTTGGAAAAACACGGTGTGTCTGATCACATGTGTGGTGGTTTGAGTGTCAGGAGTGTTGAGAGAGAAAGACTCACTGGTTCTTTTCCACAGATAAAATCAGCTGTTGTCCTTCTGTTTGGATCAGAATGTGCAGCGAAGCGGGAGGCGTCTAAATAAATGAAAAACAAAATAATCACTGCATGTCCTGTTTTCCTGTTGCAACCAATTTACTCTAAACCCTGCACCTTCCCCAGTGAAACACACAAACACACACACCCATACAGAGACACACACATCCTTCACACCTTTGAATGATTCAAGATTTGATTCAGCGCACCAGACAATGCCATTGAGAGGAAAACCTTCCAAGTGTCACTTTGCACATAATAATGTGTCAAACACTTTGCACAGAGCCAAGGCTGATGTGTTCTTGCACACCGAATCCTCATTCACTCTAATCAATTAAAGATCTGTGGAATATAAACGGAGCTGCATACACAAACATTTTGAAATCATAATTATTGATAAACATTTCTGACCTCAAGCCAGGCTTGTTCACCATTATTAAAGGGCACCTGTTTTACCTCTTTTTTCACTTTTTCAAGATTTAATATCATTAGAAAGTCTTTTCTGTCTCCAGAATGTGTCTGTAAAGTTTCAGCTCAAAACACCCATCAGATTATTTATTATAGCTTTCAGAAGTTGGTCATTTTCAGCTCTGAACACAATGTAGCTGTTTTTGTTGCCTGTGCCTTTAGCGCTAGTTCTCCCCACCCACCATTCCCCCATGCTTGTCAGAGTGTGCCTTAATCTCCGCCTTGGCTGTGTCAGATAAACGGCACAGTGTCAGACATAAAGGAAGCAGATCTCACGTAACGTTTGTGAGAAACACTAAAGTAAGCACTTTTACAATGATTATTTGTTGTATTTGTTGGGGAATTAATGAGTCGATGAGAACGAGGAGTCACACACCATGTCGTTACAAAGTTCATGTGAACACACACAGAGACACACACAGCACACAGCATCATAGCACATAACAACAAGCCAAACGCACACACAAAAAGGCAAACAAGCAAGAGCAAATAAACTGCAATGCATACATTTTTTTATAAAGTATTTGACTGTTTTAGTACTGAATGTAGAAATCTTTACAAAAAAAAGCAGAATTTTGCGGTATTAGAATGAAAACCCGTGCAGTATGATCTGAAGGTGACAAAAGGTTTGAGCATTTAAACGGCATGTTTTTGAACTGTAACGTGTCTCTCTTTTTTACTTGTGATCCGATCGAGCAAAAGGTGTCTTACTCTGTAAACAGGGCAGCATCAGTCATGTTAAATTTGCTGACTCCCTCGGTCACATCTGTGTAGTCATCCTAGCCTTTCTCATAGTAATCTTCATAAACTAGCCAATGTACAGTGTGCAATAACCTTGAAAAAGTTACTTCCCATCTCTGCATTTAATGATGATTGATGATCACAGAGTGCCAAACAGATCTTTTAATCCGGCTTGCTTTGCACACGTTCTGTCTTGTTGATATGATTATATGCGTTACTATGAAGACACGTTAATACGTGGGCGGGGTAGGCGCACTCCTACATAACGTTATGGTCGACCTCAAATTGTGAGGGATAGACACCATACCTACATACAGTCCTGACCAAATAGCTTCCAAAAGATGATTTTCATCATAAGTGCCCTTTAAAGGTGTTGTATATACAGTACCTGGTATGACGGGGACATTTAGTCAATATACAAAAAAAGATGAAGGGAAGACATTCCTGTTTATTGTTGGTGTTTAAATGGGTCACTTTTGTCAACTTTTGACCACTTTGCTGATGCCTTGAAGGTAGGTTCTGTGAAAGGGTGTATAGGGTTTTTCTGATCTAATATAAAAAAAAATCTTGCATGATTTATGAATGAAAGCAAAAGGAGATAATGGAAAATAATTCAGCAGTAAAACTATGCTGAACTCAGGAATCAGGAAAAGAACCAAAATTTTCTTTAAAATTTAGCATATTTCTCATCCTCTTATGTATAGGTTGAGCTATTTCACTTTAAATACAATGAAAAGAACATAATATTTGCCATGAAAGTGAAATTACTGAACCTACACACAGGAGTCTGAGGTAAAAGGTGGTCTTATTGTAGAGGCAAAAACGGTTTGCGGACACATCATTTTACATTGCTTTTATTTCTGTTGTGCTTCACTGGACTCAAATCAGAGTGCTCTGCATCACAATTACAACACCATAGAAAGTAACCTACTGAGAAAACTGACCATATCAAAACAGTTGTCCATATGGAAATAGATTGGTGAGGCAAACGTATTGCACTATATAATTCATAGACATTAAGTTGTTTTATGTTTTTTATTTGGTGCCATGGAGAGAACTGCACAAAAAAATGTCAATAATATGTCCCTGTAACCATCATTAGTGTGAAAAGGAACAAGAGTTGTTGGTATTATACTGTCCATAGCATACATTTTGCCTAGAAACTGTACCTTGCCTAAAAAACAAAACTGAAGGCTGAAGCATATATTTTCAAAGAACCTGTGTTGAGCAAAACATATAAGGTAATTCAAGTCCCTCTAAAGCCATAATGCACCGTACAGTGGAATTATTTTTAACAAGACTATTTTAAAAAAAGGTCTATGGATAACCAAGCAAACCAAAGTTGCTTCGCTCCATGCACTCGATTTATATCATAAATCTCAATAACTCTTCAACTTTCCCTTCATTATAACAGAATGGCTGTCTATTTTTCTTATTAAACAGCTGAGAGAGCATATCTCCCTCTATTACTCCAGCTGGAGTGATATGGCTCTGGGCCATCAGTCGGGCCACTCGTGGCGCAAGCCGACAGGTCCTTTATTCTAAGAGGAATTTCCTGCCTGAAACACAGTACCCTCACCACAACCCCGTCTCCACCTGCAAATGTTTAATCGCAATCACGTCTGAAAGCAAAGCCAACCATTTGCTAACACAGCATTTTCATGACATGCAAAACTTTTTCCTAACAATGCATTCAAGATATTCCCAACGTTCCAGACAGTTAGGTGTCTAGTTTCCGATAGCTAAACCTCCAAATGAATTCACTGCAAAATGGCCGATGAAATGGCTTCCAAGTGCCATGTGCTAAAGTCAGACATCGCTCTGAGCTACTGAAGACGCTTGACTGTTATATTCACTGGAGCTCGAGTAACTCGGTGCGGAGACTGGAATCAATTAAGTCTTAATGACGAAGGCCTCGTGACTTTTTGTGACAATGTCGCCAGGGCTTGAGGCAGTTAATCTAATCTAATGTACTCCAAAACAGTTTTCAAGATTCATCACCTCATCACTCAGCTTCTGTGCCTCTGGTGCCGTTTGGCAGTCAGGCCTTTCACTCATTTTCACAAATGACCCTTTTACAGCTAAAAGGCTGTGGCTCAATAATGATACTGACTATGAGAGTCATACATTGTGAACTAATTTGTACTGTAGTCTAATGTTATACCATTTCAAACTGAAGTGAACTTGCACTGGACTCAATTTGTTATTCATTTGAAGTAGTGTGCACAACTGAAGGCTATTAAAAAAAACAACAACTTAAAAATCACATAAAAATATAAATAAACAGACAATGATACTTCATGACTTGGGTGGCAATTCGTCTGGTTTTATGTCAGACTGTCTGGTTTTGAAATACTATGTCTACACAGTATACTTAAATTGAACATGCATTTGTCCTTCCTTTAAGAAGATCACTCATTCTATCTATAGCTGTAGTACATATTTACACACAATACTGTCAATATGGATTGTTTTCTATTTCATGAACCACTGCATGCCTGATAAGTAGTGGGTTGGGTCCTGAACCAATCAGTGTTTCTAAATTAATTCAGCGATTGAGTCAGCGATTCTAATAAGCCATTCATGAATCAGCTATTCCAAGCAAATCAGTTATTTTTTTTCAACGAATAATTAAGACTTGCGGCAACCTGTTGATTTAAAGCCTATTTTATAGTTTTTTGTATTGATACTCCTAAAAGATTTCTGACTGATTCAACATTTTTAAATGGATCAATTGAGTCAATTATTACTTTGTATTACTTTGTACGACATTGTGTGTGACTCATTGAAAGGCTTGAATTAACTCCACAACAAATACATCAAGTCATTGGGAAAGTTCTTACGGTAGTATTTCTCACAAACGTTACATGAGATCTGCTTCCTTCATGTCTGTCACTGTGCTGTTTATCTGACAGGCATGTGGGAACGGTGGGTGGGGAGAACTAGCATTAAGGCACAGGCAACAAAAACAGCTACAAGATGCTCAGAGATAAAAAATTACAAACTTCTGAAAGGTATAATAAATAATCTATTGGGTGTTTTGAGCTGAAACTTTATAGACACATTCTGGAGACACAAAAGACTTCAAGAGACAAGACATTTTAAATCTTGAAAAAGGGATAAAATAGGTGCCCTTTAAGGTTTTTTGCCATAGTTCTACTGTATATGCAATATAATTTATGTAGACCTCAATCATCATAAAGTTAAGTGTTACTGTATTACACTGTAAATGCATTCACGGCATCTATAGGCTACATTAAAAAGGTTGGTGTACTGTAAATGCATGAAAAGTCTACTTCAGATGCAGCTTCTGTGTAATTTTTGCATTTTGTTGATATTGTATATGTCAGTGGTTCTCAAACTGTGGTACTTCTAGTGGTACGCAGAGAAATACTGAGTTATAAAAAATAAAAAAAAACACACTTTTAACCACTTGATGCAAACGATTACACTGATGTGGTCAGCAACAGCTGTGAAGCGTATGATCACATTGGTGTGCGTAGAATGTTTAATGTTTACTTTAGTTCATCGCATCATTAGATGCTAAAAATCAACCCGTTTTGGCGCAGAACCAGAGATAGAGGTCCGTGGCACTTGCGGAGCAGATACACGCTAGAGAAGTGCTTTTGCAGACCAGTGCTGTTTTGTTAGCATTGCAGTTACTGCAAACTCATGAATCTCCCCATGCTGCATCATTGGTAAAATAATGATCACAAATGTGTTAAGTGAAGTTTATTTATAAAGTAATTTCGAGAGAATTACATGCTTATTCATTTAAATTCAATTCACCTTTATTTGTATAGCGCTTATACAATGTAGATTGTGTCAAAGCAGCTTCACATTCAAGATTATAGTAAATTGAAACAGTGTCAGTTCGATTTTCAGAGTTTCAGATCAGTTCAGTTCAGTTTAGCTCAGTTCAGTGTGGGTTAATAATCACTACTGAGAGTCCAAACACTGAAGAGCAATTCTATCGATGCGCAGCTCTACAAATCCCGAAGCCAGTGGTGACAGCGGCTAGGAAAAAACTTTACCAATTTGCAAAAGTGAAGAATTAAAAAAAACCTAAAGAGAAACCAGGCTCAGTTGGGCACGACCATTTCTCCTATGCTTATGATTCCTAGCTTATGATTGCTTGCGGCTGGTGCTGCATTATTCAATGTATGACTCACCAATCAAATGATTCCTAAGCCACTATAAATACCCTAAGTTCCATATAACAGCCATCTTCGTTTTGTAGAATCCCCCCTTCCACCCCTACTCCTTCTCCTTTTCTAGATGGGTGGCACGGTGGCCCAGTGGTTAGCACTGTTGCCTCACAGCAAGAAGGCATTTCTGTGCAGAGTTTACATGTTCCCCCCGTGCTCACTTGGGTTTCCCCCTGGTTCTCCGGTTTCAAGTTAATTGACTAATCCAAACCAGCACCATAGACATGCACCTATTAAGTAGTTATCTCTTAAGAGCAATCACTTTCTGTTCATTAGCTACTACAGCAAGGGAGTTCTCGAGATCTACCTGAGCTCAAACTCCCCTCACGCCTTGTAAACAAGAGGGAGCCCCGGGCTCGAGGATCTTATGAGCTCTGAGCTCTCTCCCGCAACAGCATGCCAAACAAGCTTTAAAATCAATCATCAGCTAAGTGTGAACTCTTGAAATGTGTGTTTGTAGTTGTGTAAAATAATGTGTGTTTTCCACATATAAAAGTTATTTGTTTTGTAAAGCAGTGTGGCTTTTGATTAATTTGTTACCTCAGATTTAGGCTAATTTATCTGGATGTGATTCAAATATCGGTGGACACAGAACATAGACTCAAGCAACTTTGCCTTGCTTGAAGCTTGGAGCTAGAATATAGCCTAATTAAAGTTAGTTTCTGTGTGCGGTTGACACAAACTCCACGGTCCACTTAAGATGAAATCTTAAAATCACAGAAATTCTGCACGTATGAATGGATAAATCACGTATGAATTGGTCAAGTAGTGTATTTATGCATGTAATCACTTACTTTTCTGACACACATACTGTACAAGATTACAGTAAGCAGATCTAATTTCTATATGTTTAGTCAATAAAGATAAAACTAATTGCCCACATTAAAGTAAAAAAGCCCTAGAAAATCTATTTAAGGGATAAAATAGTCATTGATTAGTAGAGAAACTGATCAGTTTTCAGTGATCCTGGCTTAACTGTGAAAACTGCATGCTATCCTGCTATTGGAGTAAAGTAATGGTCACCCTAATCATGATGGAAGAGCAAATTAATTATGTATAGGTTAAAGAAAAAATTTAAATATGCTGCAGCAATGCTCTTTCTTACCCTGGAGCGGAGCCAGCTGATTGGTCGCTGCTCTGTTCCTTCCAGCAGTATTGGTACCATGGTGTGGTAGTGTTCCAGTTTGTTGAGTACACTTCTTAGTTGTCTCTCTGCGACAAGTGACAAAAAACTCCCATTAGTGTTGCAGTGGGTACCAGAGACACAATAAGTGCTGCAGCTGTGTGTTTGTGTGTGTGTGTGGCACAAAGTTCAAATGAGCAACAGTTAAAGTGGAGTTGTAAGCTGAAGACAGCAGCAAGTAAGCAGTGCTGCAGTAAATTAGGACCAGCATAAACAGATGCTGAGATAAAGGCCATTAACTCAGAATTTGTAGCCCTAAAACCTGGAAGGGAATTAGTATATAGGTTCCCTTTGGATTTCTAATGGGGCTTTCGGATGGCGGTTTTCAATTTATGAGTTCCATGTTTAAAGGTGCACTTTGGGGATTTTTTTTTTGGGGGGGAAAAAGCAAAATTGCATTTCTGAGCATTTCATTGTTGCTTTAACCCTAATTCATATGACAAGCCTGCAATAATCTTTTAGTTCAAAATCAAGAGTTTGTGATTGGCAAGGCTTTGATTATCTGTAAAGTTTTCATAATAAATTTAGGATTTTTTTTTGTGGAGTGAAAAAGCCAGTTGCATCAATCCTCAGATCAGGCCATGTCCATGTGATCAGACTAACCGTAATCCTAATGTCCAAAACCCAACCAAACACTATGGAGGCAGATTAGTAGCATGTAATGCACATCATTTTAAAATCTCATATGCCAATAGGGTATATATGCACAGCTAGTGTTTTTTAAACTTCCATTGAAAGCTTAATGTGATTATTTTTTTATTTCATAAGGTTTCTTTTACAGCATTGATGCTGTGATGTAATTACAATATATTCAGTTTAATAGACTTAAGCTGAAATTAAAAGTCTGTTTGCCTATACCCCATCAAAAACCCAATGTTTAATAGTGTATCCAAAAAGAGTATCCAAATGGACATGCCCACATACACACATAAACTTGAAAAAAAAATCTGCAAACAGAGTTTTCTGTAATTTGTAATTCCTGTTTTTTTTTTTTACTCACTGTGTTTGACCTTTTGAATTGCATTATGAGACCTTGATCTTTCTTCCAACAAACAGGGTGTAAAACGTTTCACTTGGTTAAACTTACAAACTCAAGTTCACCAGCTGCCCTGAAAATGTGAGTCAACTCAACTTAGAGAGATTCTTTGTTTCATTAAGATGTTGAGTTTTAGTTAAATATATTGTGAAACTCACTTCAGTCAATAGTCTCAAATTCAATTCCTGGAGGACTGCAACTCTGCACAGTTTAGCTCCAACCAGCTCCAACTCATACCTGCCTAATAGTATCTAGTAGGTTTGAACACCTTGATTAGTTGGACCAGCTGTGTTTGATTAGGGTTGGCGCAAAACTGTGCAGAGCTGCAGCCCTCCAGGAATCGAGTTTGAGACCTACTGTATGTCTTAAGTTGAAACAAAGAATCTCTCTAAGTTGAGTTGACTCACATTTTCTATGCAGCTGGTAAACTTGAGTTTGTAAGTTTCGGTTGCTCTACCAAGAAGGCTAAAGTCCAGGGCTTCTAGCGATTGTCGCTAGGAGGAGTGAGGTTTACTTGCACAGCACATCACTAGCTGGCCTCTGCTACACTTACCCCCCTAAACCTCACTCCCATCTGGGTCATTACACCAATATAACCCTGCATGGGAGAGTTGGTTGCTCTTCCAAGAAGGCTAAAGACCATGGCCCCTAGCATCTGTCGCTAGAGCCTGGCCTCTGCTACACATACATGCATACATACAGTTGAAGTCAGAATTATTAGCCCCCCTGAATTATTACCCCCCCCCCCCTGTTTATTTCTGTTTTAACAGAGAAGATTTTTAAACGCATACAGTATCTGAACATAATAGTTTTAATAACTCATTTCTAATAACTGATTTATTTTATCCTTTCCAAGATGACAGCACATAATATTTGACTAGATATTTATTAAGACACTTCTATACAGCTTAAAGTGACATTTAAAGGCTTAACTAGGTTAATTAGGTTAACTAGGCAGGTTAGGGTAATTAGGCAAGCTATTGTATAATGATGGTTTGTTCTGTAGACTACATACATACATACAACATGAATAAATAAATATTCTCCTTTTTAAATTTGAATTGTTATTAAGATTGAATTTGTTTTATAATTCATTCCATTTTATTTCATTATTTAAATAATAGTTAGGTCACTTAATAAAGAACTAAAATAACTTTCTGTATAAGAAACGATTTAAGTTGACTGCTGCATTCCATTCAAACAGAAATATCTGAATTCTCAATGTCATTCTTAGAAATGAAACACAATTTGTGGCTGTAATGTCAATATTTTAAAATGAAACCAATGATATTCCACAAACATGGTGGCACCACGATGTATATGGTTGATAAAATATTCATTTATGTGTATACAATAATGAATAATAAAAAATAACAAAAATATTGGATGAAAAATTATTTCAGATTGAGATACAATTTGATGCCATGACTCAAGCTCTATATGTTAAGAGCATGTCAGAAATTGGCCTCAGTATTGCTATAAACTACAGAAAGTACATGCTCAGTTAAGGTCACTGCTAAAAATGTTTCTATTTTGTTCTCTTTCATTTCTCACACTGACATGTAATGAAAAGAACGATAAACATGACTTGACTTGCTTTTGTATTTCATGAGATTAGTTGCATCATCACACAAAATCAAAAGACTTCTCTTTTCATTCCCTTCAGTGAAAGCATCGTGGCCCCACAGGGACAAACGCTCCAACCTCAGCTGAACCTCAACACTTCTGCATCCATTATGAATGAGGGCGACAGACATAGACAGAGTAAGAGAGCAAGAGAGAGAGAGAGACGCGGGGGTGTAAAAGAGAAAGAGAGACGCACAGAAAAAGAGTGTTAAGAGTGGCAGAAGCAGCAGAGTGACAGCACAACACGTTTTTTTCTCATCTCTCGAAGGGCCATAAACCCTTGTTCTGTCTTTCTCTCATTCACTGTGGCTCACTGACTTACATTCATACATTGAGATGGAAAGTTATTCATCTAAAAAAAGTCGTACAATTCATTTGACATTTTTTTATTTATAAATTGAAAGTTGATTATAATTAGTATCAAATTGCAGCATATAATTTCCAAACCAAACACTTTTGTCTTGTTTTTGACCTTTTGACTTCACAAATATACTGTACAGTGTATAAATATAATAGACATTTATGTTTACTAATTTAGCAGATGCTTTTATCCAAAAGCGACTTCCAAGTGAGGATAAAAGAAGCACTTCAAATCATCACAGTTGCAAACAGTATATAAATTATATGACAATGACAATTTATTGATATTTATGGTACAGTTGCAATCAGAATTATTCAACCCTCTGATTTATTAGCCCCCCTGTTTATTTTTCCCCCAATTTCTGTTTAACGGAGAGAAGATTTTTTCAACACATTTCTAAACATGATAGTTTTAATAACTCATCTCTAATACCTGATTTATTTTATCTTTGACATGATGACAGTAAATAATATTTGACTAGATATTTTTCAAGACACTTCTATACAGCTTAAAATGACATTTAAAGGCTTAACTAGGTTAATTAGGTTAACTAGGCAGGTTAGGGTAATTAGGCAAGTTATTGTATAATGATGGTTTGTTCTGTAGACTATGGGAAAAATAAATAGCTTAAAGGGGTTAATAATTTTGACCTTAAAATGGGTTTTAAAAATTAAAAACTGCTTTTATTCTAGCCAAAATAAAACAAATAAGACTTTCT
>CAIGQZ010034880.1:7911217-7926244 GCA_903798205.1 Danio tinwini
GGATGGATGGATGGATATTCCTATTAAACCATGATTTTATACATATGGTAATTTAAAATAACAAATGAATCATGAATTAATTTATTGTAGACTCATTATCTTAACATATTTTTACATTTCACAGATCTTAATATGAGTGTCTTATGACACGCACAAATACAAACGAGAATTCTGTTACATGAAATATTAAAAATGAGAATGATTTATAAATAATTAACACATGGCTCATTAGCAATATGTCTGCACTCATAAACATGTTCACGCCTAATTATTTATTTCAGTTAGTCACAAGTTATTCACACTTGCATTACTGAAAGTAATCAGAAAATCAAATATCGTATTTAGCCTTGTTCAATGCAAGGTGCTAAAAAATGCTGCAATTGGCGTGCATGTAATTCAAATCTTTATATGTCTTTCATATTCAACAGATCTAAGGCACACTTTATATAAAACTGTTTAACTTGATATATATTCTTGAATTTAGATATGCACAAAACGTAACATTCACTCATCTATACATCTATCTATCTATACATCTATCTATCTATCTATCTATCTATCTATCTATATCTATCTATCTATCTATATCTATATATATATATATACACACACATACATAAATTTCTAAAGACACCATAAATATAAAAAAAGTATGTATGATATTTAGACACCATGTTTGCATGCTTATAGACAAAAATACACACAAGATGACAGCAAAAGACAAATGAGTGCAAAGAGCTCAGTCCTGAAGCTCCTTACTGCACAAACTGATCCCTATTGTCTGAACCGCGATCAATAACTGGGCGTTTCTACCTATCAGTGAACGAGAGCATGTTTGTGTGAGTCTTTGGGGAGGTGTTGAGCTCTGGATCAATGCAGAGAACAACAGGGGTCCATTCAACACGTCAAAACTCAGAAACACATAAACTGGTGGAGCACTCTCACTACAGCTCCTTATGCTACCATATTCACCCAAATATGATCATCTACTGACCGTTACTTAACTTGTTTCAAACTTATACAGGTTTCTTTCTTCTGCTGAAAACAAAAGATGATATTTCGCTGACAGTTAATAGTTAACCATTAACTTTCAAGGTAAGAACAAAATACTATGGAGATAGATGGATGTGTTAACGGTCTATGTGTGTTTGTACTTGCTTTTATATCCCAGTGGGGACTTAAACCTGAATACACACAAACTCATGCGGACTTGTGTCACTTCAGTCTTGTCTCACCACCTTGTGACCTCAATTTTGGTCCCGACAGTTAAATATGCTAATGAGTCACGCAGAACGAATTATTTTGAAAATGTAAAATTACAGATTGTTTCCTGTGTGAATTGGGATTTTGGGGTAGGGTTGGGCTAGGGGGATTGAATATGAAGTGTGTGTGTTCAACAGAAGAAGAAAAACTGTAATACTTCAGATTCTCACTAACTACATGCTTATTAGCATATCACTACATTATTGGGGGATTAAAGCCTTATTATTCCTATATCCCTTCAGATTCTTTTATCCTACCCCCACCTAAAATTGAGAGCCCCATGCTACCTGTTAATAAGCAGAAAATAAAATGAGTATATGAGGCAAACGTCAACGTTAATAGTTAGTTAATAGTTTAAATTGCCCCCCCCCCCCAATTTAAAGTGTGAATAAAAGTTGTAAAAGATTGGAACATGTGAGCAAATGATGAACTTTCATTTTTAAGCTACCTTTAAGAGAGAGCGCATCTGCTTTACATCAGGCCATGAGGGATAATAAAAGTCATTTTCAGTCATCCTGAACAATGTGCAACAACTGTCTAATGTGTCTCCAGGAGGCAAAGCCAGACCCATCCCAAACTGAATAGATTTATCAAGGGTGCTATGAGGTGATCCACATGACTGCTCGGACAGACCAGCATCCTTTTAAACAGAATCACACAAACACACGGTCCAGCTCATGAGGGTGCGGTAAAACTGTGTCAAAGTTTGCTGATCACATCACTCCACCCTTTAACACAAAGTTTTATCCAAAAACACTTCACAGTGTTTACAGCTATCTCTTTCTCACATGAAAAACAAACATACATAGGAAGAGAATGGCAGATTTCAACACAGCTCCCACAAATTCACCACTACTTATCTATTTTATCAGTCAAGTTTTTTATCAGTCATTTTTCTCTGTCAGAATGTATGTCTTGTCCATGCAAATATCATTCAATTTTGTTCATTTAAAAGTGAATGTGATTTGTAGGAATTTAAAAGCACGGACGCAGTAGAAATCAAAAAGTTTTCCCTATGTGCTTTTGAAAAGTTTCATATATGCGACAATGTTGTCAGAATAATCATCTTTCCTGTCATCTCTCCATTGTCCTATAAACACAATGCATGAAAAAGGCAGAAAAGAAGACAATATAATTAGTCTATTGTAATCATTCATTCTTTTTGGCTCAGTTCCTTTGTTATTCAGAGGGTCGCCACAGCGGAATGAACCGCCAACTTATGCAGCATGTGTTTTTTACGCACCGGATGCCCTTCCAGCCGAAACACAACACTGGGAAACACCCATACACATTCTTTCACACAGATACACTACATCCAATTTAGCTTATTAAATTCAGCTGTACGGCATGTCTTTGGACTGTGGGGGAAACCAAAGCACCTAGAGGAAACCCACGTAAACACGGGGAGAACATGCCAACTCCACACAACTGAAATGCCAACTGACTCAGCCGAGGCTCTTTATTGTAATGTAGTGAATGAAATAATATTTACATGAACAAACTATTAAATAATAACATAGCATTTAATGTTTAAAAAGAGCAGTTAACATTGCGTGTATTCAATACACAAGTTTGTTCCCAGCAGGGCATCAAATATTATCAAGAATTGAACACAAAGCTGTAACATCATTTTAACTCTGTTTGGACAACAATGTTTTTGGTAATTAGGGGAAAATTGAAAAAAGTGAAATATTAAATTAGATTATGGCAGCAAAATGTTTGGCATTCAATTTACACTGAACCAACGCCAGATCACATTTTGATGTCAGTTTGATGTCTTTTCAACACTAGTTGCCCATGAGTGTAGTTTTCGTTTGCTGCAATATTTTTTTAATTTATCGATACACAAAATCCACAAAAAACTGAAGCATCATTTTTTGTCAACATCACACTCAACTATAAGTGTCTGAATATGAATACAGTCCTGATTATGACATTCTGCGGTGAGTGAGAGAGCTGAACATGCTGCAAATAAGCATGGGCCAGTATAAGTTTCTGATGGTAAGATAACCTTGGATAAATATATCACGGTTTCACGGTATTGTGATTACTTCTCCCACATATATTATTTTTAAATGTCTGGGTAAAAAACTAAAACTGTTTTTCCCTTTGAACACAATATTTTAGTAAGAGAAACATTTAAAATATTTTGGAACAGTAAGGCTAAATAATTCAAATGAATCATTGCCTTCTGCTGAATCATTGATTCTGCTTCGTTTGTTTCAAAAACATTTCTTTACAATTTAAAAAGACATCTTTGGAGATCTTTTCTGCTGGCGATACTGTTGCCCTAAAAAAATTTTAATAAAAAAAATCTTACACAAACCTTAGGAACAGTATTACAGAAAATTTTGCCGATTTGACTTTTCCAAACCACAGTATACCTTGAAAAAATTGTCCCATGCCTAGCTGCAATGTAAGAAAATATGTGCAATTAGAAGAAATGCCAGCAAATTGAAAAAATATCTTCATCCATTTGACATCACATATGCTGCAAATCCTCACAATGCAAAAACATTATTAAAAAAAAACACACTGTATTTTCTCACAACGCAAACAATTTACGAAAATGCTTAGCATTTTCTTAACACTTAAATAGCTCAGAACACAACGGAAATGTTTCAAGTGGACCCTAAAACATGACGGACCGGCTATTTAGGCTGTGGTTATTTAGGCTAATAAAATACTAAAGACAAGAGAATCAGGACGTTAAAATAAACAAACAAAAAAAACACACCTTTCAAAGATCACCTACAACTTCACTGAGCAATATGCTGTGTGCCAATTCGTACTCTTATACTATGCCCAAAAAGTATGTACTTTTTGTGAAGGAAAAATATATACTTGCAACAGAAGAGTATGCAAGCTTTGGGACCTACTACTTCCTCGTTAACAGATCATTGTTTTGCTTAGTTATGAGCCCTCTCAATCATCCACATTTCTGTCATATTTAATTTACCTTATTGGAGAAGCAGCAGAAGGTTCATCTCCCATTCATGAGTCTTTCATGCAGAGAAATCTCCTCAAGTCTTTGGATAATTCTGCATTCAGACATTAATGTCCAAACATGATTTTATGTAAGTTTAGTATTGTTGTTGCCGATGAAATATAACACAGAAAACATGATTCAAATATTTTCCAGCTGGCAAGATATTAATTAACACTCATACAATCATCTTTACTGAAGCCTCTCTTAATGGTTGGTTTCATGCGTCCACCATGTTTGTAGTTTTATTTATTTTTTTACTTTTCACCCACGTTAGTAGTTCTAATCGAATTCACATCCAATGCACAATGTACTGTGGGCAATATCAGCGGTTAGAATATGGACGGTTCTACACTTAAAATTTTTACCGGAATTAGTAAACCATCCAGGAACCTTTGGCATATTATTTTCAACATAGGGGAGCGCAAGGCACAAAGTAAGGTGGGCTTAAATGTAACACAGAGTTTTAAGGTATTTGCTTAGGGTTAACCATGGCATGCTTTCGAGGTTTTTACCACAGTGTCGGCAGACATCTTCCTGCCAAATATTTAAAAATGTCGCCGAAATTTCAGTGAGAAACACAGGAGAAACCCTTTTTGCAGCATAATAGTGTTTTATTACAGTCGATATATATATATATATATATAAATTAATTATATATTATTATTTTTTTTTTTAATAATAATAAAATAAAAAATTACAATTAATTAAAAAATTTTAATCTGTGAAAGTATGCAAGTAAAATCTTATATTGTTGCGATCATGGTCATCTAGGCTAAAAGATAAAACCATTTTGAAAGATGTAAAAACACACAGTGACTGCTAGTTAGTTGAGGAAAACGTGACACAGCGGGGTTATTTGTAACACGGTGTTACAATTAAGCCACACACTGTTGGACACCAATTAAACTAACAAAATATTTTTTTAAACTTTGAGTGTAATGTTGAGATCTTTTTAAATAAAAATGTTTTTTTATAAAAAATATTGTTTTAATAGAAAAAAATATATTTTATTGCTAATAATGCAAATAAATCCATGTATAATAATGGATAAATGGATAATAATGCAAATAGATTCAAACGTGTTTGTCCAATAAACAAAAACATACATAAACATACTGTGCTATGTAGAATAAAATAAGAAATGAGCCAATTACTGAGGAAATACAGCTACTATTTAAAGTAAACTGAATTTAAATTAATTGTGTGAAATCTGCCTTTATAAGCATGTGTTACAACTAACCCCCTGTCTGTTACAACTTGCCCCGCAGGTGGGGTAAATAGTAACATTTTTACTCCTGGCACTTTTGCCAATACTGCACAGAAATCTTAGGTCCGACGATCATAATTCCAGTGCTTATTTGTAGGAGAGGCTTGTGTGTTATTGGTAAAAAATATGGTTTGTCTAACCCTATTACTTTGTTCATTATTTGACCAAAACCAAAAAGTGTTACTTTGTGCCCCGCTCTCCCCTACTACGATTTGGGACTTACTAATTTAATATTTTTAAATACTATTTAGGATGGATAGTATGCAAATTGGGACACAGCAATAGTCACGGCACAGAGGCATTCGTCACGTTTTAGGGTCCCCTTGAAACATTTCCGTTGTGTTCAGTTCTTTTTGAAAGTGTGAGAAAATGTAGCACGTTGTAATAATTTGTTTGCGTTGCGTGAAAATGCAGCGCATGTATGCGTTAATGTGTATGCGTTTTGAGGGTTTGCAACACGTGCTGTGAAATGGATCTTTTCTTAATTTGCTTAATTTTTGTGATTGCATGTGTTTTTTTCAAATTGCAGCCTATTAAGCTCTCTTGGTCACTGTAGCATTCTCTATTCATAATGAAATTCTGCTATTGCAAATAAATTGTACACAAACACATTCAGACATATTTCAGATATGCTAAGGCACTTAGGTGATAAGGTGCCCTTTAAATCGGATAAAGATTACAAATATTTGGGATCACGATTAGAATTCCATAATTCCGGATCAGCAATTCCACACACCACCAGATTATAAGGATTTCAGCTATGGATGAACACATTATAAACACACATACACGCACACACAAACAATCTCAAAGCACACGAAACAAATTAGCCATGGATGGATACTCTCAAATTGCATTTTAATGGCTCTAGGTACTTTTTGCTGTCAAGTGTGATACTGTGAAACCATGTCAGCTCTGCTAACTTCAGGAGCTTGTCAGCTCAGGGAATGAGGTGCTAACAAGTGGAAATATGAGGCTCATATTCACATGCACACAGGTGTCCAGCATTAAGCAAAAAGCCAAAGTACTGCCCCCAAAAAGTGTGGTTTCAAGACAGCGCCCCCCAGTGGGTAATCCACTTTCGTGCATACAGGTTAATCAAGAAAAAAGACATATGAAAGACATTATAAGAGGGGTTCTTTTTGTTTGCATTCATTTTCATTTGCTGTGATCAAACTGAGAGTTTCGAGAGTCCCCTGCAATCAAAGCTCCGAGACATGCTATTATCATCCTGCCTTCGGTGTAATTACTTTCTTTCTGAACACCAGCTTCGAGTAGTATGTGTGCTCTTGTGAAAGAGAGAGCAGAGGATCCGAGATGTGCTGCAGGAACAATATGATCTGATGAATTAAACGGTGAAACCGGCAGGTGAAAGACAATAATTAACCCTAAATGACCTGATGATTAACCAACACAGAGTTTACGTCAATCATCTGTTGCGCTGAACTAAATAGCAAAGGCCATTTTCAAACCAATTCCAGTGACCTAATATAACATGCACACTTGCTGAGCTAAAAAGTATATTACTAGATCAAATGCACTGTCCATATAGCTGAATATACACTGAATATAAAGTGTATAATTGTCAGTACATATTCAAATGTAGTCATCAAAACAAAATAAGCAATTAGAAATGATAACACATTCAGAATCACTCACAGCTAATTATACACATGGCTTTTATTTATCATTTGCATTATTAAATATTGCATTAAATTGTATAACTTTTATGCCAATAATATTTCATTATAAAGAGTTAAACAGGAGGCACTAGTCAAATCTGTGTGTACATTTCAGTGCCATAAATGCCCTTAATTCTATTTATATAGACAGACATCACAATGTGTTTAAATGGCCATGGTTGAAGGCACATACAAATGTGCATCTCTGCTCTTTTCCTGCTATTGTTGTTCATCCTCATACACACAAGGTTTCCTATTTATCTCCTTCAGCAACTCTCCTCGTTTTATTAATTCATTATTAATTTCTAAAACTTACTTTTTTACAAATTCACACAGATGCAAACTCTAATACAAATATAATAGTGTATAACTTTTCATTATTATTATCATTATTTAGTGTGGCTAGCACTGCACATTTTACACTCTTTACTTCACATATTTGACCTTTCTTTTTAGCAGTAGTGCTACTACTGTTTATTCTGTACTGTGGTAAACCAGTTTGTCAATGTGGCTGCTAAAGTACAAACTATATCTTAATTTATTGCAAAAGGGTTGCAAAATCGCACCATTCAGTGATCCACCATATAGTTTGAGGCTCCATAAAAGCGCATTTTAGGGGTAGATAAGCTATAAAGGTCGCACGAAATGTGAATATATTAGTAGTAGTAAGTATATAACGAAGCAGTAAAATGAGGTCTCTTACCGTCGGGTGAGTGATGAGTGGAGATGTCAGCTGTCAGACCCACTACCAGCAGCACAAAAGCGCGCAGTCCGTTCATGAGGCACCAGCTCTCCATGCGCCGGTGGATCCTCATGATGCCCGGCTCCTTATGATCAAATCTTCATAATATACCGACAGAAAACACACTCACTCACTCACTCACACACTCACTCACTCAAATACACACAGCGCAGGAGGAGAGGATGTGAGGGACTTCCTGCAATACGATTAAATCCACAGGGGATCGAGGGGAGGGAGGGAACCGGAGTGTCTACAGACCCGACAAAGAGATGTCAGAGTCAGAGAAACTTTACAAAACCAACAGTGGTGAAGTCTCGCGCTCGACTGTGTTCACACTGTCCAGAGCACACGAGGGTAGTTGTGAACGAAAGGGAAAAGCGCACGGACAGATGTGGACAGACGTTGTTTGGTCTCGTGCTTTAGTGAAGTGTTGATTTTTTTTTTTTGGAAGAGCGCTGCTTGAATCTCCACGTGTTTTATAGCTTTGCTCTGCAGGGTCCTAAAGCCATTGGCAGCATGAAATGAGAATAATAGACAAATTGTTTGTAAGTTTTGGATGTATAATAATAATAATAATAATAATAATTATTATTATTATTATTATTATTATTATTATTAACTTTTAATTTTATTTTTAGTCTACTCATCTTTTTTATAATATATAATGTAAAATATTATTAGATTTTATAAATTCATTTTTAATTCAATTCGTCTTTATTTCTATAGCGCTTTTACAATGTAGATTGTGTCAAAGCAGTTTAACATAGAAGTCCTAATAAATTGAAACTGTGTCAGTCCAGTTTTCAGAGTTGAAGTTCAGTTTAGTTCAGTTCAGTGTGGTTTAATTTTCACTGCTGAAAGCCCAAACATTGAAGAGCAAATCCATCGATGAGCAGCTCCACAAGTCCTAAACCAAGCAAGCAAGTGGCGAGGAACAAAACTACACCAATTGACGAAAGTGAAGGAAAAAAAACTCAAGAGAAACCAGGCTCAGTTGGGCACGACCATTTCTCCTCTTGCCAAACTTCTTGTGCAGACCTGCTAGGTGCCGGAGACTGGAGAACGCTGGACATCCATCGTGGAGAAGCTGCAGGTGTGAGTAGCTCACCTGCGGGTGTTCAGGCTGCCCTGCAGGATCAATGCGGAGACTCGTCTGTCACTGGGGTCATTTAGGAATCTGTCTCATGCTCTCCACTACTCCATGACCACCACAGCATCTCCTCAGGATATGACCTGGTCCAGGATTATGGATATACCATTATGTTATGCATTGTGTGTATGCTTTACTAAAAAAAGATAGGTCTTTAATGTAGATTTTAACTGAGAGAGTGTGTCTGAGCCTCAGACATTATCAGAAAGGCTATTCCAGAGTTTAGGAGCCATAAATGAGAAGCCTCAACCTCCTTTAGTAGACTACCAGAAGCCCTGAGTTTTGAGTTCTTAAAGAGCGGGTTGGATTGTAGAGACAGAAGGTTGGTTAGATAAACATTAAATGTACTTTTTTTACGGTAAATTAAAAGAAATGGTTTTATTTATTTTTATGCAATACAACATCAATGTTAAGAAAAGTTAAGAAATCAGAATTTGATGTAAAAACCTTGATTTTCAGTCACAGCAAATTAAAATGTTTATGATGACCAACTGTCATTACCTGAAAAAAAACATCCAAATTATTATATATTTTATGCACAATTTGGAAGAAATTAACAACAATTCTTAACATTTACTCAATCACACACCTTACAGAATAAAAATGCACAAGAAACTTAAAATCTTCAAGTAGCCACTTCCTTTTTTGTCTATAACTGTATATACACAAGTACCTGTGTACAGTATAATATATAATGTTTGAAAATTATGTGTGCATTAATATACATATGTCCATGACAATCTTATAATATATATTTTAAATATCAAACACACACACACACACACACACACACACACACACACACACACACACTATATATATATAAATTACTTGTTTAATACTATGATAAATGAATCAACTTATTACTGTAATTAAAATCTAGTCTGAAAGTTGTGCAAATGCTTTAAATATTTAAATCAAGACTATGTAACATTGCTGAAGAAATTCATTAATACTATCTTACGTAGTTCCATATATTTTCTGTTTATTTGCAAGAAAATGGTTCATTTTCTTAATGGGGTCATTTCCCTTTCCGTTTCGGTATGCAAGACACTCTATAATAACTCTCTCAAGGTTTCCAGCAGGTAGCATATTGACCTTAGAGACTCAAGGACTTGTTAACATTTTGCATTTTCAAATCAGCATATTTGCTTGCTGTTTCTTTCATGAGATTTTCAAAGCACCACAGCAGTCTCTGAATTCTGATTGCTGAATTAAGACGAGGAGTTCCATGCCCTTAATTTACTTGTCTCTACTTTATCATTATGTCATCCAATCTGTCACCTGATCAGTGAGTTTCCAGATTAATCTTCCATTACACTGCTCTCTCCTGAATTCTATTACCCCAAATTTCATGTTCCGCACCAGAAACCCTGACACTTCCAGGGCAAAGGAGACAGTGCAATATGTGCCCCTTCCTTCCTGTCATGCACCCAATGACATTTTAACAGTACTGAACTGCTTCGCTTTCTGAAATTATCTATTCAAGGGTAAGAACATACTGTCCAGATTTAATATCAATAGTAATTGCATACTGAATTTGAATAAAAGCCGTTTCAGATGACAATGCTGCTCTCCCCCTCAAAATGACTATTGTTGATGACCTTTAAGAACAAAATCACTGTTATTTCAATAATAGAATAAGCTGTACTTCATAAATTTTTGCAATGTGTTTTGCAGTTATCTGTGGTGCTAAATCTTCTTAACCATGCTTAAACATCATATTGATAAGGTCGATCATTTTCACTGTGGAAAATAGTTCATTTTGACTATAAGGTATGGCAATAATGAACAAACCTACAGTACAGAATATATACTAGGCTTATTCTATTTATTCATTCATTTTTTTTTTTTGGCTTAGTCCCTTTATTAATCTGGGGTTGCCACAGCGGAATGAACTGCCAACTTATCCAGCACATGTTTTACGCAGTGGATGCCCTTCCAGCTGCAACCCATCTCTGGGAAACATCCATACACACTCATTTACACTCATAAACTACGGACAATTTAGCCTACCTAATTCACCTGTACCACATGTCTTTGGGCTGTGGGGAAAACCGGAGCACCCGGAGGAAACCCACGCGAATGCGGGGAGAACATGCAAACTCCACACAGAAATGCCAACTGACCCAGCCGAGGCTCAAACCAGTGACCTTCTTGCTGTGAGGTGACAGTACTACCTACTGCGCCACCATGTCACCCTAGGCTTATTTTACTAAAATAAAATATGATCATGCCTTGACTTTTAATTATTTCATTGGGACAGTAAGGACTGACTCAGACAAAAAGTGTTGTCACCTAACAGTAATAATGTACAGTATAGAATATAAAGTCATGGTGCAGTGGAAAAAGAAATTATATTGTGCATGACTCCCATGAGCTTGGACGACTACATCCAAACATCTCTGCAATGACTCAAATAACTTATTAATAAAGTCATCTGGAACAGCAAAGAAAGCGTTCTAGCAGGACTTCCAGAGTTCATCAAGATTAGTTTGATTCATCTTCAATGCCTCCTCCTTCATCTTACCCCAGACATGCTCAATAATGTTCATGTCTAGTGACTGGGCTGGCCAATCCTGGAGCACCTTGACCTTCTTTGCTTTCAGGAACTTTGATGTGGAGGCTGAAGTATGAGAAGGAGCGCTATCCTGCTGAATAATTTGCCCTCTCCTGTGGTTTGTAATGTAATGGGCAGCACAAATATCTTGAAGCCTTAGGCTGTTGATGTTGCCATCCACTGTGCAGCTCTCTTGCACACTCCCATACTGAATGTAACCCCAAACCATGATTTATTCTTCACCAAACTTGACTGATTTCTGTGAGAATCTTGGGTTTATGCGGGTTCCAATAGGTCTTTTGCAGTATTTGTGACAATTGGGATGCAGTTGAACAGATGATTCATCAGAAAAATTTACCTCCTGACACTTTTCCAAATGATCAAGATGTCAAGTTATTATTTGTTGCTCTTACAACTGGGATCGAAGAAAAGGCTTTTGTCAGGTAGTGTAGATCCATAGAGACAAAATACAATGACTGGTGGTTAAGAGTAAATGATCACACCGCCTCTCAAAAGAGCCACAATTCTGAACACACATTGAAAAATACTTTGGAGGAGGACTCATTTGTTTGTGTGAGTGACAGTTTTATAACATATAAAGTGCTCAGATTGCACAACTTCTTTAAAAACGATGGTGGAAGGCAGATCATTCAGGCAAAATCTGACATACAGTAAACAATGAAAAATATATTCATATTTCACAGATTTGAGGAGATAACATGGTATTAATGTTGTGACAATGTCATGAAAAATGTAACTTTATGAAATGTAACATGGTACTTAATGAACACTTAATTTTAACAAGGACAGTTCACCCCCAAAAATGAATAATTGATGTTCCTTTATTAACTATTAAGCAATTATAATGTCTCTAATTTATTACAACAGAGAATCAAAGATTTTCAGCTAAACTGTGGTCCTTTAGCACTCTGAGAGGCAAAAACATTCATTTATTCATTTTCTTGTCATCTTAGTCCCTTTATTAATCCACAGCGGAATGAACCGCTAACTTATCCAGCACAATTTTACACAGCGGATGCCCTTCCAGCCACAACCCATCTCTGGGAAACATCCACACACTCATACACTACAGACAATTTAGCCTACCCAATTCACCTGTACCGCATGTCTTTGGACTGTGGGGGAAACCGGAGCACACGGAGGAAACCCACGCAAACGCAGGGAGAACATGCAAACTCCACACAGAAACGCCAACTGACCCAGCCCAGCCGAGGTTCGAACCTGCGACCCAGTGACGTTCTTGCTGTGAGGCGACAGCACTACCTACTGGGCCACCAGTCAAAAACATATACAGTAAAAATAAACTGATTATTTACTATAATTTTACATTCATTTCACAGAATTCCCTTTAATCTTATGATCACTGCTTTATACTGAAGCCATTAATAGTCTTGTCTAATTCTAAATGTATTTTTGACACAAATTTATGGTGGCCGAGAGAGCTTAATGTGCTGCGATTTAAGAAAACATGTGCAATTTCAAAAAACACCAGCAAATTAAGAGAAGATATTCATTCGTTTGACAGCAAATCCTCACAATGCAAACAAATCAAGAAAACACACTGCATTTTCTCACACTTGCAAATAGAACAGAACACAATGGAAATGTTTCAAGGTAGACCCTAAAACGTGATAGACTTGGTTATAATTATTTATATCCAATATTAATTAATTATTTCAATATTAAATATCTTATGAAATGCAAAAGACAATGAATCAGGATGTTAAAATAAACAAAAACTCAGCTTTCAAAAAACACCTATAACTTTGCTGAGCACTAGTCATTTTCTAGGTCACTAGTCATTTTCTTTTCACTAGGTCCCCTTGAAACAATTCCATTATGTTCCATTTTATTTGCAAGTGTTGAGAGAAAATGCAGGAGTTTTCATGAATTGTTTCCGTTGAGAGAAAATTAACCACATTTTTTATGTGTATGCGTTGTGAGGATTTGCTGCACGTATGCTGCCAAACGGATGAAGATCTTTTCTTAATTTGCTGGTGTTTTTTTGTAATTGCATGTTTTCTTAAATTGCAGCATGTCTCGGTCAACATAGAAATTGCTGTTTTATTGTTACTGAAGCATGCCTTTTATAAAATATATACAATTTTGACATGGATCATTCAAGCTAAATGGTTAAAATAGGGGATCATGTAATATGCAGTTGTGGCACTCAACATTTAAATGAGTCGGCGCCAATAGCCTAGTGATTACGTGCGCTGACATATAGCACTATAGGGCTCCAGTTGACCCGATTTCGATTCCCAGCTCATTCATAGACATCACAGTGGCGCAGTGTGTAGCATGATTGCTTCACAGCAAGAAGGTTGCTGTTTCGAGCCTCTGCATTTCTGTTGGCATTTCTGTGTGAAGTCTGTGTGGTCTCCCTGTGTTCGTGTGGGTTTGCTCTGGGTGCTCCGGTTTCCACCACAATCCAAAGACAAGCAGTATAGGTGAATTGAAAACGCTTAATTGGCTGTAGTGTATGGGTGTATGAAAGAGTGTGTATGGGTGTTTCCCAGTGGTGGGTTGCAGCTGGAAGGACATCCGCTGTGCAAAACATATGCTGGATAAGTTGGTGGTTCATTTTGCTGTGGTGACCCCTGATTAATAAAGAAAATGAATGAACATTTAAATGATTCTTCATGCTAAAAACTGTAGTGCATATCTGAGCACAATTTTACACAGATAGCAGGATCCAATCAGGTGTGCGATTAGGTGTTTCCCAAGTCCATTATTCTATTATAATATATTTGCAAACATTGGAACGATAGTGTGTTTGGAGCAACAGCTCTCAACCTGTGGTTAGAAGTATAGATCCACCCTTATGTAAGATATATGATGTAATTATTTCAAATTAGCTAAAAAAACACAATTTTTTGGGCCAACCTAATTGTTTTATGTTCAATCAACTTAGATTTGTAAAAACTAATATGTTGGCTTAATGCCTTCATAATGTCCCAACACAAATCGATTGTGTGGATTTGACAGAGCATTTTTTTACAGTGCAATAAGCAGAATTTATCACTCAGCTATCTGGATAACAACAGTTCTAACCAATGTGCTTTGAACAATGTACTGTATGTAAGACAGTCCAGGAAATTGCCATCAATAGCTAGTTTCTCCAGCAATTCAACATACTGTACTTTGATAGTTTAACAGTCCAGAGTCTTATAAGTGGCTTTATACTGTACTATCAAACATGCACATTCAATCACACAGCATGGACACACACATGCATCCATACATCATGTGGATTCACCCCATGCAGGTCCAGTACAAGGTGTTTTATATTTAGAACAATGCATCAGAAAGCCAAGCTCTGCTCTCAGGAGGGAGCTGCAAAGGTCTTGCTC
>CAIGQZ010034880.1:7929752-7945798 GCA_903798205.1 Danio tinwini
AATGAATGAATGAATGAATGAATGAATGAATGAATGAATGAATGAATATAGAGCTTCACAATTTTTCTAGCCTCTCTTGAAAAAAGCCTATTTGAATATTTATGGATAACAACATTAGCCACATTAGTATTTAAAGTCAATTTTAATATGGGCTGCTTTTGGTGCTTCACACACCTCTTTATTGGTCATTTTTTTGTTTCAGGAATAAGGTCCAAGATTTAGAATAAAAGTTACTTGTAAAATGTTTTCTCTTTAAAAACAATACAGTAGTGAAAGATTACCTCACCTATGTCAGATTGTTTGTTGTCTTGCACAGTTGCACACATGAGTTGCCTAAATTGAAACAGCACATCACATGCCCCACCAGAGACAATAACATTTTGAATCATTGCTACACCACAATAAAGGATGCATATCGCTCCATCGCCAGAGCAGCTCTAGGACTCTCCGACCACTGCCTGGTTCATCTTATACCAACTTACAGGCAAAAACTTAAAACTACTAAGCCAGTATTAAGGACTGTTAAGAGATGGACCAACGACACAGAGCAGGTCTTACAAGCCTGTTTTGAATGCACTGATTGGAGTGTTTTTGAAGCTGCAGCTACCGACCTGGACGAGCTCACAGAGACTGTAACATCATACATCAGTTTCTGTGAGGAGTTATGCATCCCTACCAGGACCTACTTATCATTTAACAATGATAAACCATGGTTTACACCAAAACTTAGACAGCTTTGTCATGAAAAAGAGGATGCCTACAGGAGCGGGGACAGGATTTTATACAATCAGGCCAGGAACACACTGACAAAGGAGATTGGTGTGGCCAAGAAAAGCTATGCCAAAAAGCTGCAAAACCAGTTTTCTGCCAACGACCCTGCATCAGTGTGGAAAGGCCTGAAAGACATCACGAATTATAAAACGCCATCCCCCAGTATCGACAGCAACAAACATCTTGCAAACGAGCTGAAAATTTTCTATTGTAGATTTGACACCTCTGACCAGACACCTCACACCCACCCGGATCATCTCCCTACACAGCCATCAACACCTCCAGCCATCTCCCTCTCCCCCCCTGCACTTCAGATCAGTGAGGATAATGGCTATCAGACCCTCAGTAAACAGCCATCAACACCTCCAGCCATCTCCTTCTCCTCCCCCCTGCACTTCAGATCAGTGAGGATAATGGCTATCAGATCCTCAGTAAACAGCCATCAACACCTCCAGCCATCTCCTTCTCCACCCCGGCACTTCACATCAGTGAGGATAATGGACATCAAATCCTCAGTAAACAGCCATCAACACCTCCAGCCATCTCCTTCTTCACCCCGGCACTTCAGATCAGTGAGGATAATGTGCGTCAGATCTTCAGTAAACAGAGGAGACGAAAAGCACCAGGTCCAGACGGTGTTTCACCAGCCTGTCTGAAAACTTGTGCGGACCAACTGGCTCCCATTTTCACACAGATCTTCAACAGATCACTTGAACAGCGCAAAGTTCCATCCTGCTTCAAATGCTCCACCATCATCCCAATACCAAAGAAACCAAAGATCACAGGACTCAATGACTACAGAACTGTTGCCTTAACATCTGTGGCCATGAAGTCATTCGAAAGACTGGTGCTAGCTTATCTGAAGGACATCACTGGACCTTTGCTGGACCCCCTGCAGTTTGCCTATAGAGCAAACCGGTCTGTGGATGATGCAGTCAACATGGGACTGCATTATATCCTACAACATCTGGACAAACCAGGGAACTACGCAAGGATACTGTTTGTGGACTTCAGTTCTGCCTTTAACACCATCGTCCCATCACTGCTCGAGAACAAACTGACCCAGCTGTCTGTCCCTAGCTCTGTCTGTCAATGGATCACCAGCTTTCTGACAGATAGACAGCAGCTAGTCAGAATGGTCAAAATCACATCGGACAGCCGCACCATCAGCACTGGTGCCCCCCAGGGATGTGTTCTCTCCCCACTGCTCTTCTCCCTGTACACAAACGACTGCACTGCAAAAGACCCCTCCATTAAGCTCTTAAAGTTTGCGGATGACACTACTGTTATCGGCCTCATCCGGAACGGTGACGAGTCTGCATACAGACAGGAGGTGGAGCGGCTGGCTTTATGGTGCAGATACAACAACCTGGAGCTGAACACGCTCAAAACAGTGGAGATGATAGTGGACTTTAGGAGAAACCCCCCTGCACTCCCCCCACTCACCATCATGAACAGCACTGTGGCTGCAGTAGAGTCATTCAGGTTTCTGGGCACCACCATCTCTCAGGATCTGAAGTGGGACATTCACATAGACTCCATTGTAAAGAAAGCCCAGCAGAGACTGTACTTCCTTCGTCAGCTGAGGAGGTTCAACCTGCCACAGGAGCTGCACGTACAGTTCTACTCAGCTGTCATCCAATCCATCCTCTGCACTTCAATCACCCTCTGGTTCAGCTCAGCTGCCAAAACCGACCTCCGTAGACTACATCGAATAGTCCGGACTGCTGAACGAATCACTGGCTCTACCCTTCCTACACTTCAAGAACTGGACTCTTCCAGAGTGAGTAAAAAGGCTCTTAAAATCACTGTAGACGCCTCACACCCAGCACACTACCTGTTCGAACTGTTACCGTCTGGTCGGCGCTACAGAGCACCAAGCACAAAAACAGCCAGACACAGGAAAAGTTTCTTTCCTTTAGGCCATCTACCTCATGAACAGTTAAATATTCCCCTACTGTGCAATAAACGTGCAATACTTTCTCATACGCACTTGTACACAGCACCTTATAACTTGTATATTTACAGCATATCTGTACATACAACTCAACATCCAGATCTTTTTGACTAACTGCATCTCTGTTTAATGTTTATTGCCTTTTCTTTCTTGTATTTAATTTTGTGTTGTCACTCATCACTTTATGTACACTGGAAGCTTCTGTTGCCAAAACAAATTCCTTGTGTGTGTGAAGCACACTTGGCAATAAAACTGATTCTGATTCTGATTGTATGTTGGACTAATAATTATATTTAAAAAAATTGTTTGCATTGGTCAAAACTGATTAGCTGAAGTCACACCAAACAACAGCCAAGGATTCCACTTGGTCTTAAAGCCTTTTTTAATGGGTTATTTTTACAATTTATGATGGCATATCAGTCAAAAAAGGACAAATGAGCTCATGTATGGGACAAATGTTTGACCTTTGTCAGTGAGGGGTGGGTCTTCCTGTAGCCATAGGGGTTTTGGTGGTTCTAAAGACTTAGCCCTCACTGACAAAGGTCCAGAATTTTTTTCACACATGAGCTCATTTGTCTTATTTTGACATCTATGCCATCATAAATAGTAAACATAACTCATCAAAAAGGCTTTAAGACAAAGTGGAATCCTCTGTTGGGTGTCGTTTCAGCGTAACTTCAGCTAATTAGTTTTGGCCAATGCTAACAAATATTTTTCACGAGTCCAATATTCAGCTGTGCAAGTAAACATACAATCTGCTGTAAGTTACTTCATCTTTTGCTACTGTATTGTTTTAAAATAGAAAAAAACATTTTACAAGTACCTTCATTCTAAATCTTGGACTTATTTTTGAAACAAACAAAGAAAAAAAATGGACAATGAAAAGGTGTAAAGCACCAAAAGGCCCATATTAAAATAGATATTATTTTGCATATTTTTTGTTATCCATTAATTTTCTAATTTACTTTTTTTACAAGAAAGGCTAGAAAATTGTGAAGCATTATTATTATTATTATTATAATTATTATTATTATTACTATTATTATTATGTTTAATTTTTTTTTTGAAATTGCCAAATTCTGAGGAAAATTGGCTGTGCTGGACAGTTTGTTATTTGTCTAATAAATGACAGTAGGAGACTTTTTTCATTTAAAACTCGGATTTTTTTCTAATGATATATGATGTAATACATTAGTATTTTAGTATGTTTTTTCACATTATTCTAAATATTTGGGAAATATTTTTGATACATCAAAAAGTGTGGTTATGATGCCTATCCGACAAGCTAATTCAGCTACAAATAATGCTTAAAATGTCAATAAAGTGCAGTATTTAATCTCGTAATTAAATATAAAATAAGGTCAATAACTGCAAAAAGGTCCATTTTTGGAGGAAAAAATAAGCTCTCCATTCACCGGGCTGGCTACGGGCCTGCTGTCACACAATACAAGGTACACGCCTAAACAACAGAGGGGCTTCGTGGGAGACAGTGAATCAGACACTTCATAACACATCTCGACAAGAGGTCTGTTCTCTACAAAAGCTCTCGTTCAGCATCAGTCTTTCAGCAAAGACATCCGAATACCAATGAAAGCTGTCCTGTAGAATTCAAACCTCTAAACATCAAAAACAGGAAAATTGTTGTTGACACGACCTTCCTTTGTGTCACAAGCGTCCCGTAAGTATCAGGGTTGTGCCGGTCACCGAAAAGAACAATAGGATTGCATGAATAAATTTCTGCTGAATGGAATTAATATTGATATCAAACGTAGTTCGATAGGCAGATTGATTTAAAGAACTGTGCCGACCTCTGCTGGAAGACAAGGGCAGTGCAATTTAACAATAAGTTAATTAAAAAGTAACTTGCTAAAAAAGGAAAATGAACCGTTTTTTTACAGTGTCTTACTGTCAAGTTGTTTTTCTGTACAACACAAAACTAGTGGTTTAGCTGAATGTACTCACTCTTTCTTAAGCTATTGCTATAAAATGAACAAGGATTAGATTAAAATTTCTGATTAACAGAGATAATTTTTCAAGATTTAGCTTAAAGTGCAATTTAAAGGCTTAACTAGGTTAATTTGGTTAACTAGGAAAGTAAGGGTAATTAGGCAAGTTATTGTATATGGATTGTTCTGTAGCCAATTGAGAGATAAGACAACATGCATAAAGAGGATGATGTGGTCAAAATACTCATTTGCCTAATAATTCTGCACTCCCTGTGTGTATATATATATATGTATATGTATATGTATATGTATATATATATATATAGTTAGTTAGAAAAAATGTTTTTTTCCAAAAAAACAAATAAGAGTTTCTCAACAAGAAAATAAAAGTAATTACCTGACTTTTTCGAGTTGCTCTGGTTGTAGAATGTGGTTGTCACTCCATAAAATTACTGAATTATCTGTCCACAGAACATAGTTAAGCATTAAAATATCAACTAATGATAGAATGGCTGCAGTGTGTATGAAGCCATTGTGTTGAACAATCTGGATTTTTAGGTAAAAAAAAAAAAAAGAAAAATAAAGAAAAACTGTCTGAGCTTTTAGGGCACACAAAGGTCTTAATTAAGTAAAAAAAAAAATCTTAATTTATTCTGAGTTTCAAGGGCAGCACTGAATGTTAAATCTCGACATGGTTCTTTCTGATCCAATGTGTGGCAAAGTCACAGAGTCAGTGACAGAAAGTTCATTAACACAGCTGCTCTGGCCGATCCACATGCTAATAATTATGCCAGGAAGAGAAAGTGTGCATTAATTTTGAATGGGTAAAGAATGACCCCAAAATGTTAGCTTGCAAACAGTCCTGGCAAATGCCTGTCTATGTCAAAGTAATTTAAAACAAGAAAGTGCAAAGCTTGCTGTGGTTTATTTTTTGTGTGTTTGTTTATTTTTATTTGATTATGCTATATGTTCTGGAACAGCTACATATAGTATTTATCAAAAAATAAGTCTCCTTGCTGGTTTTCTTCAAAACCTCTATAATACTGCTTATAAATATGGTTTAGTGTCTCACTGTAATATTAAGCAATGTTACAAAATATTCTTTATCCTTCAAACTCAAACCATTTTCTCCTGATATTATATAAATTAATCACCAACCACTTTTTTATAAAAAAAAAATAATAATTAAAACTTAATTTAATATTTTATTAGATATTCCGGGGGAAACCTATTGCTATAAAAAAACTTCCCCTTTTTCAAGCTGAACTTGGAACTTAATTTTAATTACATTCTATGTAGGTAACTGCAAAAAAGTCCTTAAAAAGGGTCCTTATTTTATTTAACTGTTCCTTGCAGCATGTCTGTATAAAGCTTAATTATGCTTTTTACTAACAGCTTTTTCAAAGTACATTCTCACATCTATGTGCAATGGCTACTGCAATCCTTCTCCAATCAACAGCTGTGCTTTATACAGAGCTTAACCAAGCTCACAGGACTTTATAAGAGTTCACAGCTGCAACCTCTGCTCTCAGGCTCCCTGTGGCATTAACTGGACTAATTTCAAAAATATCATAACCATCTCACTATGTCAAATCTCACACTTATTTGATGAAACCAAAATAAGTGACCTGACATGCTCTCCGCAAACAGGATACCACTAACTGACTTTTATGAAACAAAAATACTTACTAAAACTTACTTGTTACATGGTGTATTTGTTCATGTAAAACGGAAGAGACAATTAAGAGTAACAACTAAATGTGACATGGGGTGAATAATCAAGCTTTGATATTTTAGTATTCAATTAAATAACTAACTAAATGCATACATACATACATACATACATACATACATACATACATACATACATACATACATACATACATACATGCATACATACATTCTAAATTTGGAACAAATCTTAACAAAAACAGGGTATTTTTGTTATGATTAATTTAGTTTTTAGTTCATTAAAAAAATTACATTTGCTTTTTGTTTACCAAGCGGCAACCTCCTACTCTCCCTCGTAAAGCGAATACGGAAGTAACTGCAATTCATCGAAATTCCGCTAGTCCTGGCTCCACAATAAAGCAAATTTCTATTGACCCCACTTTTAAAATGGCTAATTTTACAGCAAAAAAAAAAAAAGATGTTTACAGCCTGGTACAAAAAACAATTTGGTTCATATAGCTTATACCCTTCGTGACAACGGGTTATAACTCATCCATTTTCTTTATATTAGGTTATATTAAGTCTGCATAATTAAGGGCGTGGCCACTTGTGACAGCTAGGTCTCGTTGGTCGCCGTCACTTCACCTCAGCTGATTCCGCTGAACTCAACATATACATTGTATTTTTGTTATGTTTTATGTGGCTTTGCACAGTCAGTTGCCTTTTGGAATTATTACTTACAATTATCAGATGATATAGTATGCTGTGTGAACTTAATTGTGCTCACAAACCATTTACGTGGCCTCTGTTTCCCAGGTGAGTGAAATTATATACTTGCATCTTGATAAATGTATTTGTTTTATTTAAGATTATTTGTATTTTTCTTTAGACCTGTAATGCACTCCATAATCTGAAAGATTGCTTAGCTGTAGGCTATAGAACAGTCATCTTAAATGTTGTCATACAGTGTTATGCCTGGATTTCAGAAATAGCCTTGCATTTATTAACACAGACTATATCTGAAGTATTTGGAAGTCAATCGCGTTTTCCTCTTGTAGAAATGTCATAAGAACAATAATTAGTCGCTCAATCTATTACGTGTTTTTAAAAGTCTAAACACTTCATGGATATAGTGTACAACCAAGCACATGTGGTCAGAACACAAACGTGTCGCAAGTACTGACGTTTTAAGCGTTTCTCCCATAGAAAAGCCAATATAAGCTTAGCCTGTAGCTTTGACTCTTTGCCCTTGCTTGGTATCCCGCGGTCAGTGCGATGACGTGCGAGCAAAATGCAAATAATAAAAAAACATTACATTTAACTCACAAGAACCATGATTTCATCTAAACAATCTTCTTTAATGTTTCCCTGAAGAAATGAATTCACCTACATTATTAGTAAATTATTTTTTTCTTTTTTGGGTGAACTATCCCTCTAAAGTTTACCTTTTTGAAGACCTCTGCCCTCAGTCTGTTAGTTTCGGTCACCAGCCGCTTCTTTTCTTCCTCCTTCTTCTTGGTCACCTCAGGGAGTTTGTTGTAAATCCTGCAAGCACAGACTAAGGATGATGGACACATGATGACATGAAAACAGCTTCTGTTGATGGCAGAATAAGGTGATTCATCACTTTACCCAAACATACAGCAACACAGATGAATATCTTGATATACGTATGTCAATAGATACTTTTATAAAAATAAACTTTTATTCACTATATTTCATCTAATCTGGTGGCTTTCATTCCAGCAAAAAGATAAGCAAACATTGTTCTTATCAGTAAGGGGTCATATTGTGTTTTTGAGCTGATAAACACTGTGTGTGTGTGTGTGTGTGTGTGTGTGTGTGTGTGTGTGTGTGTTTGTGTCTGTGTGTGTGTGTCTGTGTGTGTGTGTGTTTGTGTGTGTGTGTGTGTGTGTGTGTGTGTGTGTGTGTATGCATGCAAAAACTCACCGTCTGGATCTCCATTGCATCTCCTTGCCTGAAATGGCTCTGTCCCTGGGTTTGAAAAGGTTATCTATAAAACACATTCAGCAGGAGAATAAAGGATAAATGCGAAATGGAAAAGTGTTAGAAAGCTTAAAATTTAACTTAATTTTAATTTTTTAATCTTTAATATTTTTTTTTTTTAATAATGCCATGGTCAGTCTGAAGCTTCACAGATTGCAAAATCATATTTTGAAATGAATCAATTTAACGCTTATTAATACAATACTGCCGTTGCACATACAGTAGATTATGAATCGCTAATTATTCTCTTTATTCTCTATTTCCACCTGGAGGTACTCATCCCGGAATGGAGAGCATGAGACTGATTCCTCCAAGGACAGACGAGTCTTCGCTGAGGTCCAGCATTCTCCAGCATGCTCCTAGACTGCAGCTCTGCACAAGACGTTTGGCCATAGGAGAAATGGTCGTGCCCAACTGAGCCTGGTTTCTCTCAAGGTTTTTTTAATTCTTCACTTTCGCCAATTGGTGAAGTTTTTTTCCTCGCCGCTGTCGCCACTGGTGTGCATGGTTCGGCATCTGTAGAGCTGCGCATCGATGGAATTGCTCTTCAGTGTTTGGATTCTCAGTAGTGATTATTAACCCACACTGAACTGAGCTAAACTGAACTGAAACTCTGAAAATCGAACTGACACTGTTTCAATTTACTATAATATTGAATGTGAAGCTGCTTTGACACAATCTACAATGTATAAGCACTATACAAATGAAGGTGAATTGAATTGAATCAGAAAAGTTTTACGGTATCTTGTAGAAACACACTGGACCCAATAGGGGGCATCAGTAAACTGCAGGAGCAACATATACTTTTGGATGTACTTTTTAAGATTCATTGTTTATCTCAACAGGGCCACAATCAAACATGCAGAGGTCTATTGAGATTGAAGCTAATCTATAAAACACTGGTAATTTACCAATATCTAAAACTGAAATCTTTTGCAAATCACAATTTTCATTTCTATACTGTAAAATGTAAATGTTGTGATGTTTAAATTTGCTTTAAGCAAAAGCTTGAGGGGAGGCTGTCTCATTAATTCATGAGCCACCGATCAGAAGGTGTGCAACCAGAGTAGGAGATGTTAAAAATGAAAGTGCACTAGCTAAGATATCACATGGTGTGTCCGAAAGTAAGATTTCAGCATTGCTACAGAATAAATAAGAGAAACAGCAAGAGAGAGAGAGAGAGAGAGAGAGAGAGAGAGAGAGGAAGAGAAAGAGAGAGAGGATGGATATTTGCATAACTGTTGAGGAGCAGGGAGGTGATATAGGTACCTGATGGCTTGCTGAATGCCTGTCTGGCTCTTAGATTGCTCTGCGTAGGCCCTAAGACATCATTAGCCTTTCCTTTCAGTGTGAAGTCGGCAGAAGATGAGTGGCACCTTGTTCTGAGTGGCAATGATGTTAAAGTGGAACGCAGCATGTCGGAGCCAGAGCCAGCATTACTCCTAAAGGCACCACCACACCATCCTTTAGGTGTTGGGACAGCCTTTCTGTTCCATCAATGCCACCATTTGCCATGTCCCAGTTGCTGTAGGACCTTTTAGGTTGAAACATTGTCCTGGGTTTCTCCAGGGTAAAAAATATGGAGTAAAAGATGGTTTTCTGAGGAAAAGGGACAGAGTGGATCTATACGTAGTCTGTCCAAAAGGGATTGTGAGGGATTTGTCAAGGTACAGAGTGGATCTGGACAGCTGGGTGGAAGGAGCTCCAGATGAGCCCATGAGCGAAAGATATGGTGTTTTTAAGGGGACGAAAAGTCTGTCTGCTCTTCATTCTCTGTGTAGCTGTTGTAGTGGGATGGTGAAGTTTGGGAACTGTTCTGGTCTTAACTAGCGCAATGTAGTTCTCTGCAATCGGTCACAGTCACTGCGACCGCACCACATCTAGGAGACACTGGAGTCTCATCAAAGGTGCGTACGGTTTTATATTCACTGCAGGCCCTGAAAGAGGACGGCCTGATAGGCATGTTTAGAGAGAAAAATGTTGAGCTTGAGTAAGCTGTACATTACCTTTTAGGAGACAAACTGCAGGCGATGATGGTTACTGAGCAGAAGTGTAATCGTATAGTTGGTCTACTAAAGCAATAGGGAGATTTAGGAATACTGCATGTCTTAAATCTTAAAGTGTCAATTACTTATTGTTGCAGCTCCCAGCCATGCTTGCTTCTCAATCGGTCTCTTTTGTACTTGGCACTGTGCAATATTTTTAATAGCAATAGCTGGTAACACTTTACAATAAGTTATTAGTAAATGTTAATGTATTTAAAAGAAGAGGAACAAAGGACTTCATAACAGGACACACCTGATTAAATCATTACATTAAACACTTGGAAGAAACTGGTAAAAGAGCACACATGAAGGAAAGAAACCAAACCAAAAACAAAATCCAGGGGTGTGACAATTCAGAATGCAAAACATACCAGCAAAGCCACTCAGAAATGGATAGATCAAAGTTAATAGAAAAGAATAAGTTTAAAGTCTTCAGCATTATGGCAGATGAAACACAACACAGTAAAAAAAGAAGCAGATTTACGTGGCATGGAGGTATTAATATAGTGGGAGAATACATCAAAGTTTTTTTTCCTTTTTGAATCAGCGGGTTCTGTAGATGTAGCGGTGCTCACTGAAAAGTTCAACTTCAAATGCTAGAATACAAAGAAAGCTTACGATGGTGGATTTGTTATGAGTGGCAGGTATACAGGTGTACAGGCACAAACTTAAGATGTGGTAAATCATGCCTTTTGCATTCAGTGTAGTGCACGCTGTCTAAATTTGCTGCTTGTTGCCACAGAATCCCTTAGGCTGACAGATTTTTTCTCACTGCAGGAAAGGCTTTATGTGTTCATGTCTGGGATTTATGTGCATAAAATTGACTTGCTGTGCAGAAAGAAATGTTTGAAGGTCTTCCTAAAGAACTTCAGAGGTTAAACAATATTTGTTATTTTTCTCTGCATAATACCTTTGATAGATTGTTCACCATTAAGAGAGTTTAGCAAAAGGTAACTGTGGAACACAATGCTCTGCTTGCACAGTTAGACTTAAAATTCAATATGTATCTTCCTCTTGTTACTGTCACGACTTGGCTCAAAAGCCATGACAAATTAAAGGAGGACATAAACAGTTGGTTTGGTGCTGATGAAAAAAGTATCTATTTATACATACAATAATAAACAAATATGAATTTTATAACAGAAATAATCAAATGCTCAAACTTAGACTAACCATAACCAACTGTTAACCAAAACTATAAAGCAACAAACGAAGCACACAAACAAAATAGCTGGGAGCAAGCAACAACCAGATGCCAACATTGTCGGTGCTTTATAGGGGAAAGAACAGAAGAACAGATGTTCAGAATTCTGCAGATGATTCTCCTAGTCCCATTCACTGGCCGACCAAATCAGGAAGAACAGAGACTGCGCATTACACTAAGTAAATTCATAAACTGTATATCTTATGTGGTTCCACATATTTTCTATGTTCATTTGTAAGAAAATATTTGTTTTCTTAATAGAGTCATTTACCTTTCCTTTTCTTTATGTAAGGCACGCTCTCATAATTATCTCTAGGTTTCCAGCAGGTAGCATACTGACCTTAGAACAGGGTTTCTCAATCCTGGTCCTCATGCTCCACTGCTCTGCATATTTCTCAGGTGTCTCTTATTTAACCTGATGCAGATAAGCAGCTCATCAGAAGAGCTTCATGAACTTTGTTCAGACTGACAGGTCCCTACACAGTGTGCATTGCTCTCTGCTCCCTTCTTCTTCATTGCACTCTACTGGAACACAAGAAACCTTTATGTCATTCACAGATTTGCAGCATCTTTTTTTTTTAGAGAAGTATGGAGTGTGACTATATAAATATGATATACACTCACCGGCCACTCTATTTGGTACACCTTACTAGTACCGGGTTGGACCCTTTTTGCCATCAGAACTGCCTTAATCTTTCGTGGCATAGATTCAACAAGGTACTGGAAATATTCATCAGAGATTTTGGTCCATATTGACATGATAGCATCACACAGTTGCTGCAGATTTGTCGGCTGCACATCCATGATGCGAATTTCTCGTTCCACCTCATCCCAAAGGTGCTCTATTGGATTGAAATCTGGTGACTGTGGAGTCCTTTTGAGTACAGTGAACTGGTTGTTATGCTCAAGAAACCAGTCTGAGATGATTTACGCTTTATGACATGGCGTGTTATCCTCCTGCTGAAAGTACCCACCAGCCCATCTGGCACCAACAACCATGCCACGTTCAAAGTCAGTTAAATCACCTTTCTTCCCCATTCTGATGCTCGGTTTGCACTGCAGCAGATCATCTTGACCATGTCTAATTGTCTAAATGCATTAAGTTGTTGCCATGTGATTGGCTGATTAGAAATGTGTGTTAGCGTGCAGTTGGACAGATGTACCTAATAAAATAGCCGGTGAGTGTAATTCACATATTACACAATAGATGTGACATTTAAATGAAACATATATGTTCCCTTCACTGATCTCTATCCTGTGGAGCCCACATTGTAAGGCACTTATGGTCAAATTAGAACAAACATCTGAAGCGAAAAGAGAAGCATAATTCATAAAATTAACAGCACAGTGGGGAACAAGGACCAGGATGCAGACTTAGAGATACAAGGCCTTATTAACATTTTCAAATCATATACAGTTTCATACTTAATTGTCTCTGTTTTATCATTATCGCATCTAATCTGTCACCTGATCAGTGAGTTTCCAGACTAATCTCCCATTAAACTGCTCTGCTGAATTCTATTACCCCAAATTTCATATTCCGCACCAGGAACCCTGACACTTCCAGGGCAAAGGAGACAGAGCCCCTTTCTTATTATTATGCATTTTAACAGTATTGATCCCAGTTACTTTCTGATATTACTAATTCCGGAATAGGAACATAGTGTCCACATTTTAAACTAGGAAATAACTGCATACTGAATTTGAATAAAAGCAGTTTCAGATGACAATGCTGCTCTTCCTCTCCAAATAAGACTCTCGTTGATGACCTTTGAGAACAAAATTGCTGTTAGTACAAGCTTTACTTCATAAATATTCAGAATGTGCTTTGTGATTATCTACTGATGCTAAATCCCTTTATCCACACCTACATCCTCATGATTAGATCAATCCTTTTCCACTGGAGAAAAAAATATTTAGATAATTTAAAATAAAGTATGGCAATTTTGAAAACATGCATAGAGACAAAAGACAATAACTAGTGGTGTCTTTAGAGTAAATGACGACAAGGCCTCTCAAAACATCACAATACTGAACATACATTGAAAAATAAACTTTATACACTGTAACTGTATTATATCAAACATGCATAGAGACAAAAAACAATAACTGGTGGTGTTTAGAGTAAATGATTACTATGCCTCTAAGCGTCACAATTCTGAAAACACATTGAAAAATAAACTTTTTTCAGACTCATTTGTTTGTGTGAGTGACAGTTTTAAAACATAGAGTGCTTAGACTGCACAACTTCTTTAAAAAAACGATGATGGAAGGCAAATCGTTCAGGCAAAACCTGACATCAATGAAAAATTAATATGTCACAGATTTAATGCATTTGAAGACATAACATGGTAGTGGATGTTACTCAGAGAACATTCAACTTTTTAAGGGACAGTTCACGCAAAAATTAATAGTTAATTAAAAGTTAATCCAAAACATCTGTGATTTATTTATTTAATAGAAATATTAAAGAAGATTTAGTTCTTAACAGCACTTTGTGAGTCAAAAAAAACATACACAGGTAGTGCAAAAAGAACACCTGTGATGATATTGATGTCTTACACAGCAAAATGGTCAGTCTGTTTAAGAAAGTGATTATTATAACAAATGAATTTAATACACAGCCTTTACTTCTAATCTCATGACTGCTGTTTTATAACGAACATAATAAAATAATAATTTCTGACACAAAACACTATTTTGTTGTTGCTAAAGCATGTCTTTCATAAAACAGATGTAATTTTGACTTTGGACTTGTCAGGTTTGGATCAGTCAAGCCAACAGATTTAAAAACATTACAGCATCTGAACCAAAAAAAGTTTTAAAATATTCTACATGCTAAAAACTGTAGGTAATTACACAAAAAATAGACTCCGATCAGTGGAGTGATTCTGTGTTTTCCTGAAAGAAACATTTGCAAACATTGCAACTAGTGTGTCTGAAGCTACATTACTGCTCTCTCATATGACATAATGACTTGAATATATCATGAACATGAGCACAATGTGGTATATGCCGAGCTAGTGTTGTTCCCATACTGATAAACTTCCGGTGACTTGTTATTGTGAGTTTTTTCCATTTTATACTGTTCCTTTTACAGCATCAATGTTGTAATGTAATTAAAATACAATCAGTTAAATAGATTTTGGCATTCATTTAGTTGCTCAACCATAAAATGAGACAAAAAGCCGTTTACTCGCTCACGCCCGTCAGAATCGGCAGGCTAGTGCAGAAGCTACATTGAATATACTGGGGTAAAATAAATGCTAATATTATAAAGACATGGCAGGGAAAAATGTAATTTAATGCAGGGCTTCTTGTACAATCTGAGACACACTTTATATCGGATATCACTCAGCCAGTGGAGATAGCTGATTTTTAAAGAAAACAGACCTTAAACACGCTGATTTTGTAATGGCATACAGTTCACCGGAAGTGATTAAACCAGGTTACTGGCAAATTAAAAGTCCTTTAGCATACTTCGACATATACCCTATAAGCATTTTAACCTGCAGTACAGTCTATATCTTTCATTCATACAAATTATCATTCATTCATTTTCCTTCGGCTTAATCCCTTTATTCATCAGGGGTCGCCTCAGCTGAATGAACTGCCAACTTATCCTGCATACGTTTTACACAGCGGATGCCCTTTCAGCTGCAACCCAGTACTAGGGAACATCCATACACTCTCATTCACACACTTAAACTACGGACCATTTTTTTTAATTCACCTATAGCTCATGTCTTTGGACTGTGGGGGAAACCGGAGCACCCAGAGTAAACCCACACCAACACCGGCAACCTTCTTGTTGTGAGGCGACAGTGCTAACCACTGAGCCACCATGTCGCCCCATACAAATTATCATTCAACATATTTTGTTTGTTAGGAGAATTACATAGCAGTTTTTGTTTAACCAGTACATGCTCTACTTCAACTACTGTATACAACAAAGCAATGGAGGGAAACCTGTCTAAAAATGTCATCCAAAAAATAAAATTCTGTCATGTTTACTAATGCTCTGGTTGTTTCAGAAAAATGTCTTAGTTCTGAGTGAAAGAAACCCATTCACTGAAGAATCTGTTTGTTACTGACATTCTTACAAACAACTTTTCATTTGTGTTCAGCAGAACAAAGAAAGAACCAGAATTTTTAATTTGTGGTGAACTAACCCCTTAATATAACAAAATAACATGCAAATAGCAAAGATGATATGTCAGAGATTATCTTGGTACAGGAAGATGAGAAGGACTGTATTACTTGCCATAAGAAAAAGCATAATGCTGAGTTGGTCACGTGAAGCAGCTCTTTGCCAATCACAAAATGGCCTCTGTTCTCCGTACCAGTGTACCACCATAGGGACAGCACTACATTCTACAGGCTTAGACCATTTTCATTACTTCGTTCATTAATATATATATATATATATATATTAATGAACGAAG
>CAIGQZ010034880.1:7946198-7961258 GCA_903798205.1 Danio tinwini
CTGCTCTCAGGAGGGAGCTGCAAAGGTCTTGCTCATCTTCAGTTCTTTGCCTCAGGCAAGAAGAGCGCAGGGATATGAATGTTGTGAACAGGCACTTCCCTCAGTCACCATGTCTTTGAAGAATCTGATCCAGAAGTTTCTGTGGAGAAATGGGAGAAGAAACTTTTAGCAGAACCATCCGAGCAGGCTCGCCTTTAGAGCAGACTCAGGTCAAGTGCTGGAGAAATGAGGGGGAAGTGACTGTGTAATCTACTGATTACTCAGAATTGTCCCCGCCTGTCCCCCTGGGTGGCGATGTCCCCCAGGAGCAATGAAACCCTGCTATCTGTGCTCCATCATGCTGTTTCCTCTTTATTAATTGTATTTTCTGGTTGGCTCTTTTTGTCCTTGGCTATATTTAATGCTGCTCTCTGGATAGCTAATTCTCTGGTGTAGAGAAATAGTTTAATCTAATAAGATTTTTTACGAGAAACAATTGTTTGTCGTGAAATTGTGTGTTTTACTTCTTAAAGTCTGCATAAAGTCAAAACTTATGTTTATTTTGTTAGCACAGTTTTTTCTATTCTTGAAGTGATCAACTAATCAAAGCAAGTTTATATATAAAACATAATAATAATTTGCTTTAGTAGTCTTTAATGAGGCGACGCAGTGGCGCAGTAGGTGAGTCTCGGCTGGGTCAGTTGGCATTTTTGTGTGGAGTTTGCATGTTTTCTCTGCGTTCGCGTGGGTTTCCTCCGGGTGCTCCGGTTTCCTCCAGTCCAAAGACATGCGGAACAAGTGAATTGGGTAGGCTAAATTATCCGTAGTGTACGAGTGCGATAAATGTTTCCCAGAGATGGGTTGCAGCTGGAAGGGCATCCGCTGTGTAAAACATATGCTGGATAAGTTGGCGATTTATTCCGCTTTGGCGACCCCAGATTAATAAAAGGACTAAGCCTAAAGAAAATGAATGAATCAATGAGTCTTTGATGAAAATCAATTTGCTTATGCCCTGAAACATCAGTCTTTCTCTGATGATGTCAGTTTGATGGCTTGGGCGAAATATGCTTAGACATATTATTAGCCAATCTAGCCGTTAGTTTGCTGGGAGTGAAAGATTAGAAGAAAAGCACAAAATTAAACCCCACCCCCTACTGAATATTACATGCCTTCTGGTTCTGGTTTATCAGATATTTGTGCCTATTTATTTTGTTCTAAAATGTATGATTTTCTATTGTTCATAGAAAGCATGTGAAAGAAAACGTGTGGTAATGTCTGAATTAACTGATTTTATTCAAGTCAAAATTCTATTTTACATCAATGAACCAACCATTAATTTACAGTGTACCAACAGTATTCCCCTCTTTAGCAAACCAGCGTAATCTCTATACCAGCTTACTCATATGTAATGCTCCCCCTGGATAGGACTAGCCAATATGCAAATATACTGTTGTATTACTAAAATCCATAGCCTCAGTTTAGTTCAGTAAAAACTGACTGAGACCCCTCTAAACTCTAAATATTCCCATATTCTGGAAATAAGGCCCAGGGGACGTTGAATGGTTAAGCCTTTGATGCTGCTTGTGCACTCACACTACTCGCTTTGCATTCATCGTCCCAAACGTGTAACAGATTCAGCTGCTGTGGCACTTTACATAGATTTTATCAATCTGTCATTCTGACATAACTCAGGGTGACTGACTGAAGGGGAAATGTCTTGGTTATGGATGTAACCCTTGTTCCCCAAAGTACTTCCTTGACTGTTATAGTATATTTTTTCAGTCCCACTTTATACTAATATGTACTTACACTGAAATTAATAATTTGTTACAATGCACTTATTCTATAAATACATGTTTTTTACATTTATAATTGATTAAATGCATGCATGTTATTACATCTGTAATTAACTTCTGTAATTACATCTTTAATTACATCGTTGACCATCCCTTATACCATAACCCACACTTAAAGGGCACCTATGGTGAAAAATCTACTTTTCAAGCTGTTTGGACAGACATATGTGTAGGTATAGTGTATATACTGTCATATTGGGGTGATATAAACACACCCAGTCATTTTTTTTTCAATTTAACAACATAAAAACGGTGGACCAATTGGTGTTGTTTTGAGACTGACCGCAACTTGACGTAGGAGTGCGGTCCCCCCACCCACCAATATTGATTGACAGCTGCGTATTAGTAACGTTTGTAATCATATCCACAAGACAGGACGTGCGCAAATCAACTCTAAATAAAAGGTCTGTTCAGTTTAGGATCATCAATCATCATCAAATGTGATCAAGAGTGAGTTTGACAAATTTAAGAAGTTTTAAAACAGTGCATGTGTTTAATGAATTACAGCAATTTACTTCAGCTTTACTTCATCACCACAGCCGCGTGTCAGAACAATAATAAAAGACGCTTCAATCCTGGTTTGTGGACGTTAAATTAGGTTTATTTTGTACATTAACAAAACAGATATGCATAGAGCAGTGGATATTAACCTGTATCCTGTCACATCTGTGTGCAAAGCTGAAACGCGCGCGCTGTATGTATGTGCGTGTGTGTCTGCGCTATGTGTGTGTGTCTGTGTGTGTGCGTGAACTTTGTAACAACATCGAGTGTGACTCAGTCTGCAGCTCCACACAACAAATGCACCAAATAATCATTGATAAAGCTCTTACTGTAGTTTTTGTCACAAACGTTATGTGAGATCTTATTCCTTTATGTCTGTGTCAGTTGTCTGAGGCAGCCGAGGGCGGAGACGGTGGCTGTTTCTCAATAAGCCTTCAGCGGTCTTGCGGCCTCGTGTTCTCGTGTAACGTCATCATCAGCTGCCAAAGTTTAGTTCCAATACTCAAGACCCCAAGAACGAAGAACGCGTAAAACTTCCCGGATGTGTTCTTGATATCGAGGACGCACTGATGCAGACTAGAGCACCAATCTCGCTCTAGATGTCCCAGAAGTCATTGCGACTGAAAGTGGGAAGAGCAGCATTTTATTTACATTTGTTATTAAAGTTCAGAGAAACGCTTACTAGGAGTTTCCCTAAATGAAACGGTGAATATAAACATTACCATACACATCTTAATAAAGGAATAAATGCATTAAGAGTGTTTGTTTGCTGAAATTCGTATTAAAATCTGTTTTACTTATATTGTGCAACATATGTTTATAATGTTTTTATGCATAGAATATGTTTTGAAAAGGGGAAAAACAATAAATCGTTGTATGAATGCTGTTATGTTTAAATAATTTTTCATTTAAAATGCGTGAAGGTCACGTGACCATCAGGAAGAACTCAGCATCTCATTTCTCACAGGTGGAAACTCGCACGTGGAAACAGTGAGCGGGAAGGACTAGCGTTAAAGGCGCAGTACACAAAAACAGCAAAAATCTATTGAGAGCTATAAAACACCATCTAGTGAAAGCTATAATAAATAATCTGATGGGGGTTTTGAGCTGAAACTTTACAGACACATTCTGGGGACACAAAAGACTTATTAAATCTGGAAAAAGTGGTAACCTAGGTGCCCTTTAAACCTATCCATACCACCAAACCGGAACCATAATCTCAACTCAAGAGCACTGTATTCTGCAATACATTTTCTGCAGCACAGTAAATACATTGTATTTCATTTTTGATGCAAGTACATAGTAGTTAAGGCTGCATAAAATTAAGTGGGAGCTTTTTTCTTACTATGGCATTTTGCAATTCTCTGTTCGGAGGGTTACCAGCTAATTCTCTCAAGATTTTACAATACATCCAAAATTCTGCTGCACGTGTGTTGACACATACATCATCTCGGTCTCACATCACTCCTGTACTCCCAACAGCTTCACTAGCTGCCCGTCAAGTCTTGTATTGATTTTAAGACATTGATTTTAACATATAAAGCGGTTCATGGTTCTGCTCCAGATTACATTTGTGACTTCATAACCATTTCCTCTGCCTCTTGCTGTCAACAGTCTGCATCAGGTCCTATGCTGTAAACTCAACACCATGGGAGGTAAGGCGTTTTCTTTCAGTGCACCTGTAACCCCGCTGGTCCTACGCCTTCCAACCTGCTCCGAGCTAGTATCGAACCGGCGACCTTCCGCATGGGAGTCGGTTGCTCTAACCAGGAGGCTAAATTTTTCATGTGAGTTTGACTGTTTTTAATTTGTGATATCTCTTTTTTTCTTACTGTGTTTTTTTGTATATTTTATAGTTTTATTGTGCTTTGTTGTTTTTACTTTCTTGTAAGCGCCTTGGGTCTTTTAAAAAATTTTTTTAATTGCGTTATAAATAAAATGTATTATTGTTGTTATTACTATTATTATTCGATGGATTCCAGCAATCAGCATTATTCAATATATCTCCTTTTGTGTTCAACAGAAGAGAAATCATGAAGTAAATTAAATTTAAATTTAATACCACATGAGGGAGAATAAATAATGAACTATCCTTTTAATGTATCTACACTATTAATGTCCTTAACTATCATTACCATAACAGGCATTAGCCTGTTAGCAAATACACCCAAAATAGCAATGAAAGTGTCATGATGTGGAATTTAACAAACTAAACCTCAAAATCAGGGAAACTACTGTTGATGCAATCCTTTCTTGTATCAAAAGCATCCTGTAAGTATCAGGGTTGTGTCTGTCATTGAAAAGAGCAAAAGGAATGCATGAATAAATCACTGCTGAATGGAATTAATCAGGGCCTGTATTTATCAAGCTTCTCAAGACTTAAGTGCTGAGAATTCATTGAAATGTACTTCTACTTATAAATTTATGTATAAAAGTTATCACATTTCTTAAAGCTAAGGATGACTAGTAATTAGGCCCACACAAAATCTGTGCGCGCAGATTTCCGAAGATTTTTAGCCCATCATTAATTCTGTTTATTTACTTGAGTAAATGTGTGTAAATCTAAATTTATTCAGTTTTTAAATCACAGTAATATTATTGACTAATATAAAAATGTTCATCTGATTTATGTCCATTGTACAGTAATAGTTTCTGTCTTTTAGTAGATATATTATATGAGAGACTTGCTTTGTTTACCAAATAAAGTGGATCTAATTGGATTTGCATTTTAAACATTAAATAAAAGTTTAAAAGATATTATATTTATTTCACATATTAAGAATTTAGTTATGATACTCCCAAAATAATTCCGCAGAAATCTGCAGATTTTTACCAAAATTCTCAGCATAAATAGCAAAAAAACGTCTGCAGATTCCGTCTGGCCCTGCTAGTAATCTCCCAGTTATTTAAGAGAGGTCTCCCGAAAGTGCTGTGAAGTTCAAATCTGCATGGGAAAGATTTTTTTGTGACCTTATTAACTGTATGGGGATGCCCTGAAAGAGTTATGTAAGCAGCATCAATTTCTACTCTGCAAAAAACCGACAGCCATTTGTTGCTTCCCTTGTTAAAAGGCTTTTTTAAATGTCTTTTCTCCAGTTTGCAACCACAAATAAATTCTCTTTCAGATGGTGTGCTGGAGGCAGGATGCAAGTACATCCTTTATGCCAGTAAATCGTTTTTATTTAGTTGCCACCTTTTCAATGTCATGTTCAGTGTTGGGCAGTAGTGTCGCTACAATTAGTGACGCTACCAGCTTAACTACATTTCTCAGTAGCGTGGCGGTAGCGTTGCTAATTTATAAATCAAATAGCTTTTCAGTAGCGAAGCAATTTTTTTAGCCAAGTAGCACAGTAGTTACTAATAGTTACTAATGATACTACATTATCTAGTGTAATTTATTAACGAAGAGTTGTAAATATACAATACAATATAATGCTTATTCCTATTTCCCTTTACTATAAATTACTATAGCATTTTAAATGCACAACACCTGGTTTTATTGGATTTTTTTATTTTGCTGTCATATACTATTATTTGTTTCTGTTCAGTACAGCACATTATTTGCTGTAAATAACTGAACAATTATGCCTCATATGATTCATTGACAGTTTTATTGATCACTAAGATATGATTGACTTGGATTTAAGATGCTTCGCTTTAAAAATGAAAATGGCAAAAATAGCTTACATGTTGCTAAGCTACTTTTGCCAAGTAGCTTTTAGCTTAGCTTGCTACATTACTCGCTACAAGTAGCTTTTAGTGTAGTTAAGCTACATTTTAAGTAGAGTAGCTTGCCCAACACTGGTCATGTTTATATCATAATATCTTAAATTATGTATTGTCAAATGTGTGTTGAATGTAAATTTCCATTTGGGATTTACCATTTAATGTGAATTATTATGAAAAAAATCTTAAACAATCTACTCAGTTATTGCTCTATGCTTAGAGGTGATTATGGATAGATCACAACCTACTCTTAAGACTGACATTTAAGATTTACACTTCATTTAAATTACAACTGAAATGCACGACAAGTAACTTCTAAGTGCAGTTTTGGGCCAAGAATTTGTGTACTTTTTTAATTCTTACCACGGTTCTTATGAGTATTTCTCAGATCCTTGATAAATAAGGGCCCTGGCAATCAAACAGTAGTTCAACAGACAGAAATTTTGATTTAAAGAACTGCACTGACCTCTGCTGGAAGACAGGGATAGTGCAATTGATATGTTGAATTCAGAAATAACTTGGAGAAAAATTATGCTTTTTCCTCACTGTCAAATTATTTTCCTATATAGAACACAAAGTAGTAAAGGAGTGAGTCTTTCTTAAGCTATTACTTGTAAATAAAAAGAAGGTCAAGGATCAATTGGAGCTTTCGAGCTTCTATAAAGATGTAGTAATAATCATAAAAGTGGCACATATAACTTGTGTGCATTATTTAAATCTTTTGGGTCAGAGTAGCTTTGGTATTATTCACAAATTTTCTTCTGAGCTGGTTAATAATGTTAATTTCACAATATGCACTAAATTAGTTTTTGTGCTTGCTATATAAACTGTTGCACACATGTCTATATGGCAAGCACAAAAACTAATTTAGTGCAATTTGTGAAATAAACATTGTTAAAAATAGTAATAACTGCTATTTCTGTCACAAAGGATAATGGTTTAAATGTATTTTTGGCTAAAGTATGATTACTGAAGTATGCAGCACAAGTATTGTCTACTACTTACGATTTTCAAGCAATTAAGATCTTATTATGATCTAATTATTACTTATAAAATGCTTTATGATTCATAAAAAAAATACTTAGGCGACGCAGTGGTGCAGTAGGTAGTACTGTCGCCTCACAGCAAGAAGGTTGCTGGTTCGAGCCTCGGCTGGGTCAGTAGGCGTTTCTGTGTGGAGTTTGCATGTTCTCCCTGTGTTCGTGTGGGTTTCCTCCTGGTGCTCCGGTTACCCCCACAGTCCAAAGACATGCTGTACAGGTGAACTGGGTAGGCTAAATTGTCCATAGTGTATGAGTGTGAGTGGATGTTTCCCAGAGATGGGTTGCAGCTGAAAGGGCATCCGCTGCATAAAAACGAGCTGGATAAGTTGGCGGTTCATTCCGCTGTGGCGACCCCGGATTAATAAAGAGATTAAGCCGAAAAGAAAATTAATAAATCAATGAAAAAATACCTAAATATAAATGAATTAAAAATAGCTTGTGAAATATCTTTATAATAATAGAAATGCCACAGAAGGATCATTCAGGGTTCCACACAAGTCTTTCAGTAAACAGTTCTTAATACAACCCTGTTCTTCTTATAGTGAAGAACATTTAAAATAATATATAAGAACACGCTTTTATGAAAATGTTCCAAAACTGATTCTTTATGGAACCCCTGGTTGACCACTGTTTGCCTTCATATTGAAGAGCAAGGATGAAAAGTGATGACGGTTTTCATTTTCAGGAAAAGTATCCCTTTAAATGGCACCTATGGTAAAAAATCTACTTTTCAAGCTGTTTGGACAGACATATGTGCAGGTATAATGTATAGAGTGTCATATTGGGCTGATATAAACACACTCAGTCCTTTTTTTTCAATTTAACAACATAAAAACGGTGGACCAATTGGAGCTGTTTTGAGATCGACCGCAACTTGACGTAGGAGTGCGGTCCCCCCACCCACCAATATTGATTGACAGGTGGCCATTACCATCTCCTCAGTATGTTGTTTCACGTCCACCATTTTCAGCGTGTGAGTCAAAGCGACGTCACCAAAGAAACACCCTTGCTTTATTTTTAGATGTAAGGCTCATTGGGCTCAACATTCACCACGTTAGCGCTCTCCTCCACGCCAGTGTTTGTAAGTTTTGGTGTGTTTGCATACATGTGTACTTTTCATTGTGTCTTCCTTAAACTTCAGCGGTTTGCATTTCCCGCGGTCACAGAAGCTCCTTGTCATCTTAACTAGGTGCAGCTGGAAAGTGCGAGCGCGCTGCCTCACGTGCTCGTCTCTCCACTGGAAATAACGAACTAACGACGCGCAGCGACATGCATTTCGCGTTGTCGCGAGTGAAAGTGACGACCGTGGGGTTTGCTCACTATTCTGCCGCCTAGGTCGCCTCTATGTATGCGCTGGCCCTGCTCAGGACACTGTTCATATTTCTGCCGCGCCACAGAGCGTTATCTGAATAGTTTTATTTTAAATAACATGCGAATGTGCGCGTCTGGTGTGCCGCGTCATGGCTCTGAGCGGCGCGTTCGGTGCATCAAGCAGGTCAACCAGAAGTGCTGCTCGGCGACACGCAGCGTCGCGCCACGCATCGGCATGCTTTTTTGAATTCTAAACAGAAGTTTCTAACAGGTGACACACCGACGCTGCAAGTGTGCGATACTTTCAACTGTCATGTGCGCGCCGTGTCGCGGTGCATGCGGTGTGTGATGCCCTTCAGTCAAAGTTAATTCAGTGTGCTTTATTAGTCTCTGTGTAGGCTACAAGCTCGGAGCTTTAAACTAGCACACAGTTGGCTGTAAAACTATACAAAGACACAAATGATTTGTACTCTCTGCTTGGTCTGTGTCTGAGTCGTACAAGTACAGCTGGTTGTACCTGGTTGGTACGCTCATGTTGCTTCTCTCTTGTCTGCCTGTCTATTACAAAAAGCGGGGGAGCTCTTGGCTCCGCCCCCTTGTTAACTTGGGCGGGAAGTCGAAACTAATTTTCATATGAAGCAACACACCTCTAAAACAGCAAACTGTGTACACGCCCCCAAAATGGCACTTTTTAACACATCATAATAAAAAAATCTGAATTGTTTTTTGAACTGAACCTAAACTGGCACACTCAGAAGAACCATAATACTAATATTACATCTTAAAAAAGGGGAAAAATAGGTGCCCTTTAAGCAGATTAAATCTAACGGTCAGGTCGCAATATGTATGATCATTTCCGAGAAGCACTGTTGAGACTCTTAGCACGAATCCGCCTCATGAGCCTTTATATATGACTTGATACTTCAGTTTGGAGGTAAAAGTTCAGCAAGGTGAGATCAGACAGTCTGGCAACAAGCAGCACCTGCTGTTTCTATCCAGAGGGAAGGTTTTCACAGAGCAGCACAAGTTTCCTCTCCGCTAGTACACTTGGGCTGACAGTTGTGACAGATCGCATTAGGAGACCAAAGCCTCAGGTGTGTTTGTCCTTGCGGGGGTCATTAGAGGTCAGTTTGGAGGATCACTTCAGAGAGTTCGCTCTTACAGCATCAGCACAAAGTAAAATAGCTGTTCGGTCATGACGTCAATTTGTAGGCCAGTCCGGAAGGCTAATTCACTCCGCATTTCCTCAACCAATTTCCAACGGGCTTTTAGAATAGTTGTTTTCAAGTCTACGGATAACACTGTTTGAATGTGCTTTCACATTTTGTTTTTCACATACTGTCATACTGAATTCTGAATCTGAAATGTTAATGTTAGTGCTAATTTTAATGTTAAGTCCACAATCAGGGGCGGCCTTAGTGATTTGGGGCCCCTAAGCAATTCCAGGTATGGGGCCCTAGCATTGAAACTCAAACTCTCTTTCTCTATAGATATTTTTCCTCTGTAGATTCATATTTATTTATTTATGTATTTATTCGGGGTTTTTTTGTAAATAAACTGCATGTTAAAATATATATTGTAAGTAGAACCTTTATCTTCTTAATGTAAAATCAAATACAATAAGTTTACAGATTATGTACCGTTAATAAGCCATATTTGTTAATATATTTTAATATTTGCACGTAAACATTGCACTATTCATGGGGGCCCCTGGTTTTGAAAAGAAGTAATAATGTTAACATCTTAACAGCTATAGACGGATTTTACAACATATGATAGAAAATTTATAAAAAAGCTTTATAATTTATATAGGTTTCTTGGCATTGGTCCGGGCCCCATTCCCTGGTGCCCTAAGCAGCTGCTTACCTTGCTTAATGGTTAAGTCCGTCCCTGTCCACAAATGAGATTAATGGTTTTCAACAAGACCCACTATGAGGCATGAGCAAAAAAAACATTTTAAATTGTTAATAATATCTTAAAATAGAACAACAACAACGTGGTCCACATGCACACTGGGAAGTTCCAGATGAAACAAGAAAATTTACTTTTAAAAATGAATTCGCTGAGCTTGCAACATGATTCACTTGATTTAATTGACTATAGACATATTAAACACCATTCATGTATCTTGTGCATTTTGGTATCTGCTATTTTTGGGTAAAGCAAAATTACAGTTATTAGAGAGTCATTTTGGTTAACTTTTTTTTTGCCAGTCATCATCTATATAAACATTACACAGATCTTCATTGTATAAGCGCTATACAAATAAAGGTGAATTAAATTGAATATTTGGACTACAAATCCTGTCATGCACCACACACATACACCTGTTCCAGTTCTCTTTTGATTACACACACCCAACTGGGGGCTGCTCAAGGACTGATTACACAAACTACATATACAGCACACACAGACTTTGCTAAGTCTTGTTTACCTGTGAGCATTATGATGCAGTTTTTCTTGTTTAGCCTAGCTGTGTTTTGACCCTTGTATTGTGTTATCATTTTGATTCATTGCTGCCTGTTCTTTGACCACGACTTTGGATTGCCCTGTATGTACCCGTCTGCTCCTGTGACTGACCTTTTCCTGCCTGACCCTTCTTGTAATAAACTGCATAATTAAATGTCAGCATCCTTCACATAACAACTACTATCAAGATGCGCCTCACTCCCTGTGATTTCTTACAACAGATTTCTTAAATATGCAAGAAAGAAACAAATATATAAAAAAATATATTGTCCATGAATTACTTAATTATGTGTCCACATAACATAGCTAAGCATTAAAATATCAGTTAACAATAGATTAGTGATTAGTAAAATAGTGATTGTGTGCTTTGTGTCGACCCGAGTTTGAATCCCAAAATAGTTCTTTCTGATTTAATGTGTGGCAAAGTCACAGAGTCAGTGACAGAATGTTTTATTAACACAGCTGCTCTGGCTGATCCACATGCTAATAATTTTGTGGGGAAGAAAATTACAAATGTGTAATCTAAATGGGTAAAAGATGAACCCAAAATATATAATATATATTATCAAAATAATTAAAAACAGGAAAGTAGGATGCTTGCTGGCATGGTCATTGTTATTTAATACTTTGGTACTCAGTGTTATTTGGTAGTCAATGTTATAATTTACAAACATAGTCAATGTTAAGAGTTCTTAGCCCTCAAGCTTAAAAGATTTGCTCTCTATACATGTAGTTAAAAATTTGATTAATAGTATAAACATATGACTATTCAACTAATGGTTTATATCAACTGAAAACAACAACAAAACATTTTTTTAAATTATTAGACATTGCAGTGGAAACATACTGTACAGTAAAGACCCTTTTTACATTTCCGGGTTTCTCAGTAGCAGAAGGCGTCATAGTTGGGTTAACTAGAGCTTAGAGAGAGAACTAGAACTTAGAGCGCAGTAAATGGGAAAGTACAACAATTTTTTTCTTACAATCTTATTTGCTGAAATAAAAGGAAAAATGTCAAGATGGTGTTTTCAAAATTTTCAGAAAAATAAAAAAAAAAATTGTGTGAGACTGATGACAACAGCCAGAGGACAGGATAACATCAAATTTACTTTCAGCCCCATAGATGCTGCATTGGAAACACCTTGCATAAGCAGTAATTAGTTTTTTGTAATTTGACGCAAAGATGATATAATACATTCATAAATGCATGTTCATATGGTTTTTAAAAAATCTAAATATTAAAAACTGTCAAGGATTTAAGATTATGATGACCGTTAAATGCATCATTGTGAAATGTGTCTTGTGAAAACGGTCCATTGATATAAAATACATTTATTTCTATTTTTTTCAAGCTTTGAAGCTTGATTTTAATTACATTCTACTTACATGACTGCATTCATATGTCCTGAAAATGTAGTTATTTTATTTAACTGTTCTTAGAAACATGTCTGTAAAAAGTTTGATTATGCTTTTTACCAGCAGCTTTCAAGGCACATTCTCACATCTATGCCTTCAATGGCTTCTACAATCATTCTCCAATCAACAGCTGCGCTTTATACAGAGCTTAATCAAACTCAAAAGAGTTCACAGCTGCAACTTTTGCTTTCTGGCTCCCTGTGGCATTAACTGGACAAATGAGAAAAATATCAAAACCATCTCACAATGTCAAACCTCACACTTATTTAATGAAACCACAATAAGTGACCTGACAGGCTCTCCGCACAACAGGATACCACTAATTGACTTTTATGAAACAAAATATGCTTTAGGAGTAAAAATTGCTTGTTACATGGCAGTAATGTATTTGTTTTAATAAAATGAAAATACAATTTAGAGTAACTAATGTGTCTTATGTGCAAAACTAGACCTCAAGATATTTAATTATGTAACTTTTTAAATTTAACTTATCAACTAAAAAAACTAAGAAACAAACTAACCAAATAACTCTAAAAATATAGAACACAAAATAGGCCTTTTTTAATATTACAATACTTTTTTTTGCTTTTAAGTTCACCAAGATGTTAAACATTTCTTTTGATTTAGGCTCTCAACAAGAACATGGATATTTTCAAAACTGCAGCTTTTTCTGTTGTTTAGCTGTTTGTCCACATTCAAATGCCGTATCCGGTGACTGAAATAGAAACGTTTTGGACACCCCTGCAAGGGTGAAGATTTTCTGAAACTCCAGTCAGAAGCAGAAGCTTTTGCCCCATGATGTCAGCATGTATGCCATTTTCTTCTTTTTTGACAACAGATTATGTGTTGTTATCTCCTTTTGCAGGTTTCTGATTGGCCAACCCGGCTTTATTCTTTAGGTTATATCATCACATGTTGATTTGGAATGCTGTTGACAGCACATAATAGCATGGTTTTACATTTTCATGTGAGTAGAGTTTTTTTTTAATGATTGAATGAAAATTTCACTATAAAAATACCCATGTACATGTGGACATGGCCTTACTCACCCTAAGGGCATCCAATATCCATTTGACTTTTTTCTAAAGCATAACATCAAAGACTACAGCTGAAATGAAATTCTGGTCTGAAAATTCTGTTCTGAAACGACCAATCCATGGCAGAACTATAACATTATTTACAACTTTATTACCATTAACCCAGAGCCTTGGCACTTTATAAACTCCCAATAACCGTGATTTGTAAAGTGTTCCACTGAAGAAGAAAAAACCTCTAATGTGAGAGAATTAAAATAATATTTTCTTTCTTTATTTTTTTTTTTTGGGTGAACTATCCCTCTAAAGTTTACCTTTTTGAAGACCTCTGCCCTCAGTCTGTTAGTTTCGGTCACCAGCCGCTTCTTTTCTTCCTCCTTCTTCTTGGTCACCTCAGGGAGTTTGTTGTAAATCCTGCAAGCACAGACTGAGGATGATGGACACATGATGACATGAAAACAGCTTCTGTTGATGGCAGAAGTAAGTGATCCATCACTTTAGCCAAACATACAGCAACACAAATAAATATCTTGATATACATATGTCAATAGATACTTTTATATTTCATCTAATCTGGTGGCTGTCATTCCAGCAGAAAGATAAGCAAACACTGTTCTTATCAGAAAGGGGTCATATTTTGTTCTTGAGCTGTATGTATGTGTGTGTGTGTGTGTGTGTGTGTGTGTGTGTGTGTGTGTGTGTGTGTGTGATATTGCAAGTGTGTGTATGCAAAAACTCACCGTCTGGATCTCCATTGCATCTCCTTGCCTGAAATGGCTCTTTCCCTTGGTTTGAAAAGGTTATCTATAAAACACATTCAGCAGGAGAATAAAGGATAAAAGCTAAATGGAAAGGTCGTTAGAGAGCATAATATTTAACTGTTTGTTATAATTCTTCAATCTCAGTTTTTGATTTTATTTTATTTTTTCAAAGAAAGTCATTGTCGGTCTGAGACTTTACTGATAGCAAATCAAATTTTCCAATTAATGCACTTATAAGCTTGCTAAATTAGTGTTACAATTGCACATACAATAGATTTAGAATCAAAACATTTTTACAGTAACTTGTAGAAACACACTGGAGCCAATAGGGGGCATCAGTAAACTGCAGGAGCAACAGGATGTACTTGATGTACTTTTTAAGATTCATTGTTCATTCACAACAGGGCCACAATGAAACATACAGAGGTCTTTAGAGATCTTGATTGAATCTGTTTGCTTTATAAGCATATCCATTCAAGTTTGTTCTGATTTTTCCCAAGTTCTAATGCACCAAATATTTCCCTGCAATGTGTCTTTCTGTGATGGCATCAATATCATGCCTTACTGCAGTGTGCCTGCCCTAAAACTTTGAAGATGATGACATTTACATCCACTGTTGGCACATTTTGCAAGCATTTGCTGCACTGACGCATTGTTAGTAATGTACTGCTTCTGCTGAATACCTGATTGAATGGCCTGCATTGCTGCAGGAATGGATCTGAGGTACTGCAGCTCCTTCAACTGTGCATTGGATGCTAATGAAAACAAACGATCTTACCACTTAGTGGGTGTGGTTTGGTGCAGTTCCGCCTTCTATTAACAGTCTCCACACCCATGATAAATTCAGCTGTTTGTAAGCTCCGCCTCTCTCTGGCCCTCAGTTCTAAGCGTCGCACCCGATTCTGAGAGCGAGAGATGAAATCTGGCCGAAACAGCTCAAGGGCCTCCTACACACATTTGGATA
>CAIGQZ010034880.1:7981529-8000441 GCA_903798205.1 Danio tinwini
ACAGTAATACCTTGATGATTTTAGAAATGCTAGGGTGTAGGCACTTCTTCCAGGAATTAACTCCTATTATTACTATTTTTTTTAAGAATTTTTTTTTCTATTTGAACTGTGCACAACTGTGTTGATTTCTCTTCTGAAAATATTTGATGTTGAAAATTTACCTTTCAAGTCTATTTTATTAGCCCTTTTTAGTAGTTTGAAACGACATATTAACTACACCAACATTACATAATTTAAAATCAAAGTTATATATCTTCACTATGATCATTATTTTGTTTGTTGAAATAATTAGTTGCCTCTTGTTTTAATGCATTTGTATTGATTTTTAAAGAGCCTATTATGGGTTTTTGAAAATGGCCTTTCATGCAGTGTGTAACACAGCTCTAAGTGAAGTGTAATATCCAGCTAAGGCGTAAATCTGAAAGTGCACTGTGTTTAAAACTATTCATTCATCTATAAAAAAAAGTCGACTCATAGTGATTCGAATGAATCGCCACTGTAACGAGTATTTAGCCATGACGGCTTGACATTGATACGAAACTCAAACCCCGCCCATTTGTTGCAGAATAAATTTTAACCTTCGGCCCCGCCCACAAACACTGTAGCAGATCTCCGTTGAATCATGTTGTGAAGACGTTGTGCTCTGAAGTGTGTGAAAAACTTAGTGTTATTTTCTCTACCCAAAGATAAAGCTGTGAAGAGTCAGTGGTTGAAGTTTATTTTTGCAAAAAAGCTTCAGCATTTTAACCCCAGCCTTGTGCTGTGTTCTCTTCATTTTTTTGACGAGTGCTTCAGCAATCTACACCTTTACAATGGGGGATTCATTGGCCGTTTGTAAAAGGAAGGATCAGAAAAAACTATTGATGTATAGGACTTGGTCAGAGCTTGACAGGAACTTTACAGTACACAGTTTATGGATCAGTTACTTCCTCTATTTCACAAGTGACTTAAAACAAACTTAAAAGCGATTAAAAGGTTTCCTCCTTGTTTTCTGTAGCGTGCAAATTATGTAATTAATTGTGTTTTGTTACTTGTAATGTCGCTTCTAAAACCATGTTAAAAGTTCGATTCATGCCACTTTCTTTACAGTCTTAAATGCGTTTGTAAGCTTGCGATTTGTCATTGCTACGGCCACCGTCAGCTGTTCCTATACATGTGCAGTGGTCAAGTTTCAAAATATGTAAGCTTTTGCCACCGTGTAGATTAATACTAAATGTGTGTCACTGTTTTTACTTATGGTTCAGAGCAATATGCTGGTGCTAAACTGCATTGCTTTAATGCACTCCTGCATTGGGCTCACACATACACTCTGCACTCATCGGACCAATCAGCACGCTAAGGAGGGGTTTGGAAACAAATGAATCGCTGAACGAATCATCTGGGAGTCATTGGGATAATTAGGTAAAAATAAATGCATACTATAAAACAATGACAGTGTTTTTTTGACCTTGCATGCATATCGGACTGTTGTTGGAAACCCCCAAAACCAAAATATGACCCTATTTAATGCATAATTGGGGCTCTTTAAGTGTTTTAGAACGTTATGCAGCACATTGTATAATGTTGTAGTCAACTGTTGTTGATTTTAATTGTGCTCTATAAATAAACTGAGGTATGAGACTTGACAACATAAGTTTTGTATAAATATAATGACCAACCCAAACAATAGGCCATTTTTAAACTACTAAAATGTTGATAAAAGTAATCTCTTCACCATCAAATGTTGACAAAGCAGAGATCAAGATCCGACAATAGTTTAAAAGCATGAATAAATGCAACCCTTATGAATCCCAAACTGTTATTGAATGGATATTTACAGGGTCACACTTCATATTTATTGGTTATAACTGCTAAGTATACTTGCATGAACAAACAATAAAGTACAATGTAATTATTGTGTTCAAACTGTATTGCACAGCACTTGGTGCAATTAAGGTGAAAATGGGTAAGGGTAAGGCACGGGTTTGGTGATATGGGTAGGTTAAAGTGTATGGGTGGGTTAAGCTATGGGTGGTATGGGATTAGGTGTAAGGGATGGTCAACAGTGTAATTATAAAAGCAATTAATGAAATTTATTACAGATGCAATTACATGCACATAATGAAAATGGTAGGTAACACTTTATTTTGATGGTGCATTTGAGTATTAGTAGACTGTCCGCTTAATATCTGTTGATACTGCTCCTTCAAAGACATTTAACTGACTATAAGAAACTTTGAAAGTACATGTCAACTTACACTAACCCTAACCCCAACCCTAACCACAACCCAACAGTCTATTTATAATCTAATGAGAATTAGTTGGCATGTAGATGCAATGTAACTTAAATTCTACAAACGGACCGTCAAAACAAAGTGTGACCCAATGGAAAAACATGTATATATGTAATAAGTGCATTGTACCCAATTATTAATTTAAATGCAATAATATAGTAATAAGATCACAATATAGAGTGCAAATCTTTAGAGTATAAAATGGGAATTAATGATTTTCCCAAGATATCCACCAAATGTCTGTGACACTGTTTTGTTTTACCTGCTTTAGAGTTTTACCAAATCCCCACCTCTTTTTCTTACTGGCAGTCACCATTTCTCAAGCAAAAGGGTGTTCATCTGTACTCTCTTCCTGTCAGAGGTTCTACACACTCCTTTTTTTTGGCAAAATTGTCATTCTGTTCCTTTACTATCTTTCAGTCTGTGGGTCTCCCTGTGTGGGCACCTCTCAGCTTATTCTCCACGTCCCAGGAGAGCAGGCTGATTTGCTGTAGCCCACCCTGAAAGCTTTCTTCACTCAGAGATGTGCTGTAGCGCTGCTCATCAGAGCATTGGCTTCCACTGTAACTCTCACAAGAGCTGATGGAGCCTCTGTACAGCAGTGCCTATTTCGTTTATGTCCGCTCTCATTTGTACATGAAGGATCCTTTCCAGCAAAAAAGCTGTGAAATGGAAAATTAGGTAAACCCACTTGGGATCCCCTGTCCTTCACGGGCTTGTTTTCTCTCCTATCTTTATATACTGGTTGAACCCGCAAATCCCAGGAGATCTCTTTCTGAACTCTTTCCCTCATGTGAGTGTTTCTTATGGGTGAGCTCAGTGGCGCTATGCATGTTGCTGCTTTGTGGTACAATTAATTCCCAGGCAGAGGATCAGATGTTTAAAAAGTGTCATGTTTCAACCACCGCCATTGCACAACTAAGCTTTAACTTATTCATTAGACTCAGGTATCGTTTATTTATTGCTGTACAGTGAGAACAACTGTTTACAGTTGCCTGCATTTGGGTTTTAGTGACCTGGTTTAGTATAAAAGATGAAAAGAAAACAAATATAAATTTACATAATGCCTAGAACATGTTCAATGTTTCATCCTCTTTCTGTTTCATTATCTAGCATGGCTGTAGCAAGTTAAACACCGAAACAGAGTTTTCAGAGATAAATGGGTTCACATGTTAACTGGGAAGACTAACCGTTGCATTTTTGATGAGAGCAAAATGTAAATTTAGGTCTTGTGCTCTGAGGTGAATTGAAATTTAGCCCTGCGGTTTGCTCATTGTAAATTTCTCATACCTGAATGAACTTGAGCTCATGCCAATTTTTTATAAAAAGTCTATTTTTGCTTTATTTTTTTACATAAACAGTGGTTACTCTGACCTTCATCTAGAGAAGCACAGCTTTACAATTTAACGAAATCCGCCAAAGCTGGTAAGTACAGTATATTCCTTTGAAACAGTTCTTGTTCTGTCAGGCATCAGTAATATTCTCTGTCCCCTTTAATTATTGCTGCCAATTGTGAGACTGCTAACATTTTTATTTATTTATTGCATACATTACCCAAGCAATATGCACATGCTATTCCGGATTATAATTAGATCCAGTCTCAAATCTGTTATGCTTTTATTTCTGTCCAAAACTGTAAACAAGGCTGCAACCTGGCTTCATTATAGGTGTTATTTGCTTTGATGAGGAAGAAATATGAGCTTTGCTTTATTTTGATGATTCCCTTTAGACATTCTAGTGACTATACACAGTATAAGTAATTTTGCCAACTAACTCTCATTAGAGAATTAGTAGAATATCAGTAGACAAGTTAAACTTAAGTTTGGTAGATTACAGCAGCTTGACGTGTACAAATTAACATACAGTCTTTTCTCACAATAAAGCATTAGCATATATTAATAGTCTAATGACTGCTAGTTAACATGTAGTTTAAAAAATGACAGTAATTATAGTCATTGTGGTGACTTAAGACTATATGGTGCCATAAGGAATTATGCCAGGAAAGTCTAATTGGCACCATTAAAATAAAGCTTTACCATATCATGCTTATTAAACTGCTTCCTAGAACTTACCATACTTATTGGCCAGTTGCACTGTTTAGCAGTCAAATTATGTTAGCGCATTAAAACTAGAAATAAGTAATTAAAACTTGCACTACATTACCGTCTCTTAAATTGCACTGCAGACACCCACATTCCTTTTTCATACAATCATAACAGGTGCCATTTTGCATCTTTTGTGATAATGATCAGCTGACTGCATGAGGTATGTTCATGCCATGTCTTTATTACTGTAATTATAAGACTTCATCTTGTAAAATACATTCATGTCTTCTTTGAACAAAATTACTTCTTGTGCCTGGGATTTTTCTGAGAGCTATTACTTTTACCACCTGTCCAATGCATATTTGAAATGTTGCCAAAGCATAAATTCAAGTCACGAACAGCTTCAAGAACATTGTGTTTTACTGTCAATACACTCCCAAAAATAAATAAATAATGATGATAATAATACTAATACTAATAATAAAAAAATAATAATAATAATAATGGTGACGCAGTGGTGCAGTAGGTAGTGCTGTTGCCTCACAGCAAGAAGGTCGCTGGTTCGAGCCTCGGCTGGGTCAGTTGGTGTTTCTGTGTGGAGACATGCAGTACAGGTGTATTGGGTAGGCTAAAATTGTCCGTAGTGTATGAGTGTGAATGAGTGTGTATGGATGTTTCCCAGAGATGGGTTGCAGCTGGAAGGGCATCCGCTGCATAAAACATGTGCTGGATAAGTTGGCAGTTCATTCCACTGTGGTGACCCCAGATTAATAAAGGTACTAAGCCGAAAAGAAAATGAATGAATGAATGAATAATAATAATAATAATGCTTGGTCAAACTACTTGTTTAAAATGAGCTGAGACAACCATTTAATTTTAGCCATTTAAATTGTTCAGTCTATTTAAACTTGTAAAAAGATGTTACAAGATGAAGAAATTGTGTTGGTGCAAATACACTTTTTTAGTAGTGGATGTGTAGCCCGCAGTGAGATTTGCATGGCATTGCATTAAGAGGGAAAAATGTACAATTTCAAAAAAAATGTACAATAGTGTAAAATTAATCTTAAATGTTTTAGGTTAAAATGATTTATTCTTAGAGTTTGTTACAGTTTATGTTGTTAGAGATTAGTCTTCACTTAATCTGAAGATTTAGAAGAGTTTCCGAGATCAGACTGCATGATTTTCAAACTAGTCGTATCACGGATGTTTTCACACTGCATGACTATCTGGGTTAGTGTTCTGTCGGTGCTGTATTTACACTGTAGGATGGATCGACGACAGGAGAGTTCACACTGCATGACTTTAAAATAGGAAGAATCACAACAATTTTGTCCAAACTACGTCTCACAACCAAACAAAAAAGTGACATGGAAACAATGCGAGGTTGCGTAATATATCTTTCGTTATTAACTACATAATGGAAAAAGAAGGCTTTAGCTTTAGAAACTTGTGTTGCTCGCCTGACTTTTGAAGATAATTAATCTCTCCTCAACTTTTTTTTACTTTTCAACCTGATTGTGATATTGCTAAGATGACACGTCAAACAGACACAATACTCCTGCCAAATTTACACTAGTTTTTCCTCCATTTCTTGGGTCCACATAAACTGAAAATGAGCACTTTTAACTTCTCCCCCAGCCTCCAGCTGGCCTGCAGGTATCCGTACTAGTGAATGCTGCTCTCTCATTGGCTGTAGGTGATTGTGGATGTTATTTTCAATCAGAAAATATTTCACACTGCATGATTTTAATCGCGGACAGCTCCAGATATTTAGCGTGCCAAATATCTCACGGGCGTCCGCGACTCTCTCATATCGGTACCTTGATAGTTCACACTGTGTGATAGTCACTCATGTTAACGAGCACCGATTTGCCCATGATTTCAGGCATTTGTCAAAGATTTCTCAAAACTGTTGGCGAGTCAAAATCAGGGCTAAAATCATGCAGTCTGAACACGGCATAAGGTTCTAAGTTTTGAGATTACTGCCTTGCAGAAGAGTGAGAAATAACAATGTTTGTGGCTTTACTCAGTGAGCCATAACTTTGCTAATGCTGTTCTGAGATCAGTCTCAGTCAACAGTAAGCATTAATAAAGAAGTTAAGCTTGAACTATAAAACATAGCAGACAATTCTGATTGTTCAAATTAAGTGATTGAGATTCTTGATTGAGATTGTGTTCCAGGCAAGTTCAATTCACAAGGTAATTCAAATAAAAGTGATTTGACATCATTGCTTCAAAATGAATTTTACTCTTGGGTTACATTTGCCTAAAATAAGTTTAGATAATTTAAGTAGAAATGTGTGTCATAAAGCTACACACTTTTTTTGAGTGTATTGAGGCATTAATGACAAGATGCAAATGCACTGTAGCATATCCTTATGTGAATGTAAGAAAACTAACAGTCCACATAGAATACTTTTTTTAATAACAATGCATTGCTCTTACATTTTTATTCTTGTCTTTTGTGATCTGGACCTATAGATCCAGCACACAGTCCTACACTGTAAAACCCAACCGTCAACTTTATCAAATGAAATGAATGTAGTTAACTCAAAATTTACTGGAAGTTAATTTTACTCATTTGAAAAGAGTTTTAAACTAGGTGTTAAAGGTAATGAGTTAATTAAATACCTCGTTACTTCAACTTAAATGGAGTAAGCACATTACTCATAGATACATTTTTGTAACTTAAATGGTTTGTTGCAATCAGTTTCCTTAAATGGTTTGAGTTGCCTTAACTTATTGGGTTTTACAGTACTCAGTTGGTTTAAGTTATCTGCATTTATTGGATTTTACTGTGCGCAAATTGCTTTGTTTACTCAAATGGATTAAGTTCACAGTACTCATTAGGATTAGTTTGTGAACTTAAATGGTTTGTTGCAATCGGTTTCCTCGAATGGTTTGTGTTACCTTAAAGGTGCAGTAGGTGATCTGCCACAATGCTAACCTGTTAGCATAAATCTCTGAAACACAGTCCCTCCCCTGCTGTCCAAAGCCACACCTCCTGAGAACACGAGCGTACGCACCTTAAAGATCACAGCAGAACTGTCTTTCATGTGTTGAGCTAAAGCGACTAGTGCTTGGCCGGTGATGTGCAGTAATGACACTTATTACTAAGCCATACTTACATGCTATTTCTGACCGAATATTCAGAGTAGCATGGTAAACAATATAGTGACCACGTCACAGGTCGTCATTTTTTAAAAATGAACCAATGTAAATATGAAACCAACTTCACCTCAGTAAAGCAGGCTAGGCGAAATTGTGCTCTTTACTGATGTTTTGTTGTTAAACTAAATAAAAATCTACATTATTGATGCTGCAAAAGGTCCCATATGAAACTCAATCTATCGCCCAGAGATTTCAGTGGCTGTACATCACTTCTGTACATATAACCCATTTGTAACAACAACATCTACATCAGCTTTGCGTTAAGCTAAAATAGTTTTAAAACATTACCTGTCTAAAAGAAATACTTTAGCCATGGTGTCGTCCTTCCTCCAGTGTGAAAAAGTAACTAATATTGATTCAGGATTTTAAAAAGTTTTGATTCAGCCTGTTTTTACCGCTGGCTCTCTCTCATGAACGCGCACCATGTCTATGCACAAACTGCGGATCTGCATATAAACAGGTGCGCAGTAGCTTAAATTCACATTTGCTGACAGACAGTTTGAGCTATACTTATCGGAATTATGGGAGATATTGGCAGACACTATTTAATTGGATGAACATTTTTTTGTCTTATGCCTTACCCAGAATATAAATACATTTAGATCATTTGCTTTAATCAATACTACTGGAATGTGAAGAGACTTTCAACCAGCACAACAAAAATGTTTCTGAAGACAAAAACCTACTGCACCTTTAACTTTTTGGGTTTTACAGTGTACAAATAGACAGTCTGATAAGATGAGAGGAGATTAAACCAATCTGAAGCGACAAATCTGAATAAAGGCGCGCAATGTAGTTAGTGGCTATTGAAACAAATAATGAGCAGGGACAAATAAAATAGGAACAAAAGCACAGGAAAACCCTATAGAAGAGACTAAAAGTCCACGAAAAAGAATATTACTGCAAGATAGACGTTGTTTTATTTAGTCTGTGAATGATTGATGTGTTTCATACTTAAAGTGTGAAATGTGCTAAATTGTGTAAGTTTTATTGCTCTTGATTTGGTCTGAGAGAGCGCTTTTGGTATATTCTCCAAAAATCCGCTGAATTTCTCAGTTGGAGAGGATTAGCCTTAAAGGGCAACGTCTATATTGGAGAAAAGATGTTGTTATTTCTGTACTTGTATATTGGTTTTGCAGATCCATTTTAAAGTCATGATGGAGTATTACAGCTGCACTGAAGGATCCTCTAACTTTCAGGCAACGCGCCCATGGTGTTTTAAATAATTAAGCATTTAATTTAAAGAGGTTAACTTATAAATGGCCTGCAGAAGCAGTTACTATTGCTCTCCGCAGAGCCAAGTATAAATTAGATTGCCCATTTATTTCCCTCAGTATCTGGAGGGATGGGGGCCATCTATCCAATCAAAAGTTCATGTGTCTTCATCCAGATAAAGTAATACACGGTCTATGGGGTTTCTAAAGTTTTAATGGCTCCCACGCAGTTACAGTATATTATGCTTGTATACAGCGAATGCAATGTTTTATGTTTTGTTTTTAATGTAATGATTTTGGTGGTTTACTGTTCACAATTCATTGAGCTTGTGAATTAATCAACACTGCAAAAAATATATTAAAACCAAGGGGTCAAAAGAGGCCTTCAAAACATGCCCAAATACAGAAAAAATAACGTCAGTGAAGCCATGCAGTAAATTAAATAATTTGTAGGAAATAATTGCCTCTTTTTTCCTGAGCATGTGTTTGTCTGATATGTGTGTGTGTGTTTAATAAAAAATCAGCAAAAAATGTATTGATGTGTTTGATGAATAATACATAAAAAGCCTAGAGTATGTATTCAGCACATAAATGTTAGCAAACAAATGTGTAGAAATATGTTCAGCAAATATTAATATATTGTATAACTCAAATATAAGTAAAAAGCACCAATAAAAACTAATTATTTTATGTTATAAGTTATAAGCTTAAGTTATAAGACTTTCTGTTTCAAATAAATGATGATCTTTTAAACTTTATAAAAAAATTGAATAAAAAAAATAATAATAAGCATTATTATTATTATTTGTTAATGTATTGAGGAAAGACTAAAAAGCACACTTTACATTTCTTATAAAATAAAAATACTCATTTAAATAAGTTTCAGTTCAATTAATTTGATTAAATTAATAACAAAACAATTTTACAATTCACATGAATGTTAAATTTGTTACAATGTTAATGTGTAAATACAATAGCAGAAATGTAACAATAGTAACATAGCTCACAATCATAAATGTATTTATTAAATAATATATAAGACCCATTTGTAATGGATATATTTATTTGGTTGCTTTGTAGACTTAGTCAACCAGGTGGGATTGCAGCTGCAGAGACAGAAGATGGTAAGTGTCAAGATGATAACTTACAGATGATCATAACTTATTAAGAAAGTTAATATACAAGTGCATAACATTGGTTTAATATATTAATATAATTGTAATTTAAATATCTAGTGAAATCCATTATTAATAAATAATTTTATATATATTTTTTGTCTTAAAACAATTTAATGGAGATCAATTCTGACCTTATCAGCAAGAAAACAGCTATTACTAATCAATAACCACATCTATTATAAGCCTGACCTCGATACCTGACATCTGTATGTTCTGCGTAAGTGAGTTGCCAAGTAAATGAATGGCCGCTCATTTGTCCGAGGTTTGGCTGATAAATCGATGATCAAGTTTTTTTTCTTTTCTTTTTTTTTTCTATTCTAGTTCGCTCTGATTAAGTTGTTTTGGGCAGATCTGGCAGTCAGTGGTGCTTTGGGTTTTCAGCTTGTGCATCACTGGCCTTTATCATTCTACCTTCTTTTAACACTTTAACATTTAACACACTCTAGATGAGTTTTTGCTCAGAATTTATTAATAACGCAGGACTGGAATTAAGAATCATGTACTTCACATTGCTTTTGTGAAATAAAATTAAAACTTAACATAATAGAACCTCCTCACAATTTACTCATACTCAAATGGTTCTAAGCTTTTATGAATTTCTTTTTTCTTTTGAACAAGATATTCTGAAGATTTTTGGAAACCAGCAGCCATTGAAAAATACTGTGGACATCAATGATTTTTTTTCCTCCCAACTTTCCTCAGTATATATTGTTTCTGCTCAACAAAAGAAAGAAATACAAACCTGTTTGGCACAAGTGGAGGATGATTATGGCAGAATTTTAATTTTTGAGTGTCTTTAATGTTTTTACTGGTGTAAGATTTTATTACTTTATCTATACTTCTACTCAGATACATGGTTTGTATACTTCATCCACTGGTGCTCCATCCATAGAGCTGCACTTTAAATAAACCAAACCTGCCAAGTTTGAACAAACCCTTTCAGCTTGTATTATTAGATAACTTACTGGAGCGCTGCTTGAATTGGAATAAAACAGCATAATAAGATCATATACTCCGGCATATTGTCTTATGCTTTAATAAGTTGAATACAAGCCGCTTAATCATTCATTCACAGTGACACATGCAGGCCGCTTTGTGTTTTCCCAGAACAGTTCAGTATAACATTAGCTATAGTCAGGGCTTGACATTAACTTTTTTTTATCACCAGCCACTGTGGCTAGTAGTTTTTCAGTATTACTAGCCACTCGCCATTTTCACTAGCCACAATTTTGTTGTGGGGAAAATATATTTTAAATCCATAAATTTGACTTTAGCATGTTACAATTACTTGATTTAGATTTTGTGCTATGTCCACATGCCTCGTCATTTATTTAACTTTTGTGTGTGTTGTGACCTTGCTCAGTGAGCATGAGCAAATGGGTTGTGGTTTCATAGTGTTACACTACAATTAGTTCTTATTTCACATGACTTTTCAGGGCTCAAGATAAAAGATTTACATAATTTTTCTCTGGTCACACCACAAATAAATGAGCAAATAACTAATTATTACTCAGCTACAAATTTTAACTAATTAAAAAAAGCACTTTTTATTAATCAAAACCTTTCTTTAAAAAAATTACACTTTAAAAATAAATATTTTTATATATCTCCTATTAAATCAATGTTATTGTGAAGGATGATAATTAAACCTTAAATAAAAAAATAACTTTAAGTAAAAGAAAGCAGGTGAAAAACATATGTCTGCAATAATGAAAGGTTGATCACGTGCACACAGTTAACATTAGGCCAATTAATAATCTGTTCAAAGAATGGGTAAAGCGAAAGCGGCAACTGCTGCTGCTTACAAAAATACTTTTTTATTTATTTATCTGAAACTCTTAAAAGCAGCAAGACCGTGGGTGCATGAGCATCACTTTTGTCCAGCCTATTTAAAAAAAAAGTGATCGCACAAGTTGCGTTTTCAGGCACGGATGCTTCGCGCAAGGAAACGGGAGCGGTCAAGCTTTATAAACACTCGCGCGCATCACATCAGCCGTGCGTGCGATACTAAAGCCCTCGTCAGTAAGTCACTTTTAACTTTTAACACACTCCAGAAGAGTTTTTGACAAAATAGTTCACCTAAGCATGAACATTTCTTCACAATTTACTCATACTTAAGTGGTTCTAAGCTTTTATAAATTTCTTTCTTCTTTTGAATAAGATTTTCTGAAGATTTTGGAAACCAGCAGCCATTGAAAAATACTGTGGACATCAATGATGTTTTATCCTCCCAGTATACAGCGCATCCAGAAATTATTCATAGCGCTTCACTTTTTCCACATTTTTTCTATGTTACAGCCATATTCCAAAATTTATTAAATTCATTTATTTCCTCAAAATTCTACACACAATACGACATAGTGACAATGTGAAGAAAGATTTTTTGAAATTGTTGCAAATTTATTAAAAAATAAAAAACCTGAAACATCACATATTTGTTGATGAACCTTTGGCAGCAATTACAGCCCCAAGTCTTTTTGAATATGATGCAACAAGCTTGGCACACCTGTCTTTGGGACTTATTGTCCATTCCTCTTTGCAGTACCTCTCAAGCTCTATCAGGTTGGATGGGAAGTGACATATGATGTATAGCCATTTTAAGATCTCTCCAGAGATGTTCAATAGGATTTATGTCTGGGCTCTGGCTGGGCCACTCAAGGACATTCACCGAGTTGTTGTGAAGCCACTCTATTGATATTTTGGTGGTGTGCTTTGGGACATTGTCCTTCTGGAAGATGAACTGTCGCCCCCGTCTGAGGTCAAGAGCACTCTGAAACAGGTTTTCATTCAGGATGTTTCTGTACATTGCTGCATTCATCTTTGCTTCTATCCTGACTAGTCTTCCAGTTCCTGCTGCTGAAAAACATACCCACAGCATGATGCTGCCACCACCATGCTTCACTGTAGGGATGGTATTAGCCTGGTGATGAGTGGTGCCTGGTTTTCTCCAAACGTAACACCTGGCATTCACTCAAAATAGTTCAATTTTAGTCTAGTCAGACCAGAGAATTTTGTTTCTTATGGTGTAAGAGTCCTTCAGATGCCTTTTGGCAAATTCCAGTCGGGAGTGGCTTCAGTCTGGCCACTCTACCATACAGGCCTGATTGGTGGATTGCTGCACACATGGTTGTTCTTCTGTAAGGTTCTCCCCTATCCACAGAAAAACACTGTAGCTCAGACAGAGTGACCATTGGGTTATTGATCACCTCCCTGACTAAGGACCCTCTCCCCTGATCACTCAGTTTAGATGGTCGGCCAGCTCTAGGAAGAGTCCTGGAAGTTCCAAACATCTTCCACTTACAGATGATGGAGGTCACTGTGCTTATTGGAACTTTCATAGCAGCACTTTACTTTCTGTAACCTTCACCAGCCGTGTGCCTCGAGACAATCCTGTCTTGGAGGTCTACAGACAATTCCTTTGTCTTCATGCTTGGTTTGTGCTTTGACATGCACTTTCAACCCTGGGACCTTATATAGACAGGTGTATGCCTTTTCAAATCATGTCCAATAAACTCAATTTACCACAGGTGAACTCCAATTAAGCTACTGAAACAACTCAAGAATGATCAGTGGAAACAGAATGTACCTGAGCTCAATTTAGAGCTTCACATCAAAGGCTGTGAATACTTATGTACATGTGATTTTTCCTACCCAGGCTCATTCTGAAAACGTAGTCCCCTGGACGTTTCCGGAGACCGCAAAATACGTCCTGGGAGGTTTTTTAAAAAAAACTAATTTTTTTCCTTTTTTCGCGAATCTGCGAGAGGTTGATGCGTGCGCTTTGTCATATCTCAAATGTCTCTCGTGAGTCCCGTTCACGCCTGCGCTGTTTTCGCGGGAACCAACCAGAGGCCGCTGTCGACCGTTCGTCTGTCTGTCTGACTGAATGACTGAATGATTTATTGGGCGATCGACCAATCGACTGACCCACCCTCCTCCTTCTCTAAACCCAACCAATTTTACAGATTGACCCGCTCATGCACATACTTCCCTAAACCCAACCAACGATTTACAAAAGCTGTCCATAAAAAGAGAAGCCCTCGTCTGATTTTTACCACGTTTTCGGATTTTACCATGTTCTCAGCCTGTTGTTCAGTCGTTCATTTTATTTTTTTGGATTCTGTTTTTGTCCTAACTGATTTCTGGAATCGATCTTCCCCGGACTCGAACCCAGTCGTCGTGGTCAACTCCTCTTTGCGTCTCAAGTCTACCGACGTACACAACGAACTAACGAGACAAACTGGTTGCAGCGGAAAAGACCTTCACACGATGGTAAAAGGAATGCCGTCATACCGCCCCATAGAATTCGCTTAAAAAATTTAACGCAGCCATTTGTACCTCCGGCTACATAATTCGCGGTCTCCAGAAACGTCCACGGGACTACGTTTTCAGAATGAGCCTGTGTTGGATTTTTCAGGTTTCAATTTAAAAAAATTTTTTTCACATTGTCAATATGGGGTATTCTGTGTAGAATTAGGAGGAAATAAATGAATTTAATTCATTTTGGAATAAGGCTGTAACATAAAAAAGTGACGCGTTATGAATACTTTCCAGATGCACTCTATATATTGTTTTCTGCTCAACAAAAGAAAGAAATTTAAACCAGTTTGGCACAAGTGGAGGATGAGTAAATAATGACAGAATTGTAAGTTCTCTGTGTCTTTAATGCTTTTACTGGTGTAAAATTTTATTAGGCTTAATTTTATTAGGTTATCTATACCTACTCATTCTCAAGCCTCCAGCGCTTAAACTGCAGCTCCACACAGGAAGTTTGACCAGAGGAAAAATGGTTGTGTCCAACAGAAATCTGCACTTTACTGGAACTTCTGTGTTAAGCGGCTTTGACACAATCCACATTGTAAAAGCGCTATACAAATAAACATGAATTTAATTGAATATACTTTTAATCAGGTACATGATTTGTATACTTTATCCACCGCTGCTTTTAGAACAGTTTGCTTTAAATAAGCCAAACCTGCCAAAGTTGGAATAAACTCTTCCATTTGTCCTCCTTTTAATCCAACTGAGAGGTCATGCTGTAACATAACAATTTTCTTGGTCACTTCTTCACATAATGGAAACTGACACCTCACAGACATGTCAGAGTCTGAACTGTTTTTTTTTCAGTGTTAGTTCAGTGTACTGGTGACAGCAGGCAGTTCTCAGCATGTCGACATGTCCATTTACTTCAGTGTACTACTAGATGATTTACTGGAGCGCTGCTTGAATTGGAATAAAACAGCATCATAGGATCATATAATCTGGGATATTGTCTTATTTATATTGCTTTAGTACAGTATATATATATATATATATATATATATATATACACTACAGTATATATCTGTATAGGTGTGCTTTTAATTATTGAGCAATGTACTATGTCTAAACAATCATGTTATTTAAGCATCTTTCTCTATTATTATTATTAGTAGTAGTAGTAGTAATTATTATTATTATTATTATTAATTTAAAAGCTGTATTAATACATTAATCATTTTAATTATGTTATTATTTCTTATATTTAATTTGTGTTTTAATGATTTTAAAAATTCTTGTTTTATGTAAAACACTTAGAATTATCCTTATGTATAAAATATAAGTAAACTTGCTTGCCTTGTTTTATTTTGTGTCTGATTTACTCTCAGACACCACAAAAGGGGGTTTTGATTGAGTAATTTGTAGATCTGTGCTGTCTTGAGGCGAAGACTGTTTTAAATGTTTCATCATTGGACTTCATCCAATTTAGTTCACAAAAAAAAGAACCATTTCAGCTGAATTATTGCTTGTGGATGAGACATCACTAATGCTATTAGTTTTTTTAATCTTATATGTTCTAGAGTAGTTCTTAACTCACTTTACTGACCTGTACATGAACTTACTGTTAATAGGAATTGATTGGCAGACTGTCTTTTCATAAAAAAAAACTTTATGTATTGTGCTGTACGCTGCTTCTGACCTCTTTTATCTTCTTTTCCTTTTTTGTTCATGCAACACAGATTTCTGTTTTCATCTTGTCAACATGATTCGCCCACTGTGTGAACTTCTGTCATCTGTTCAGTTTCAGAATGAGCAGGAAAGCAGAAGATCAGACCATTTGTTTATCTGTTTTTGGTTGAGGGTGATGCATTAAAGTTTCTGTCACTCACTTGTAAGCATACACAATTTAAACAATTTTGCAAAGTTCATATGTCATCTGGTTTTGCTAAGTCGTATTTGAAAAATTAAAGGTGCCATAGAATGCAATGATACATTATGTTAGAAGGTATGTGCAAAACAATTTCTAGAAATCATTTTACAAGCCCATTTATATCCCTAGAAATTGGTCCAAAAACGAAAGCTCAGTTTTGACCAATTGACCTTATTTGGAAGGGTAGTAAAAATTAATGAGCACTGCTCACAAGTTGCTCCTGCTAAAATTACATAATTTAAATGAGCTGAAACAACACAGCTGATGAGTTTTTTTGGGGGGACAGCTTAATTGTTTTACTTTCACTCAAATTTGTAAAAGCTTATAAGTTAAACTAATTCTTTTATGATTTCCCAACACAAATCGCTTGTGTAGAACACAGCATTTTTTGTACTTTGTAAAAATGCTGGGTTCCACACTAATCCATCATGCTATCCCAACACAAATTGATTAAACAAGTTTCACCCAAAACCCTAAAAAGCAGCCAAAAGTCATTTTTTGAGTGTAGCATTATGTCCTCTGGCATGCATGTTTCTTAATGCTTGTCAAGTTATCAAAATCAGAGTCCCAGGAAATAAAATAAGCTGTGTTATACTTACTGTTTATAGATAAGGCAAAATATATAATTGCTATAATCTCAGTAGGAAATATTGTGGCCAATCGAACGCTGATGGATCCCATTTGGAACATCAAAGTCTGTGCTTCGTTCTGATCGGTCTGTTTTATACCCATTATATACAGTATCCATGGGATTTACTTTATAATGAGGAAAACCATTGTGTAATTTCTATGTACTGAATACTTAATATTGATGCCTAGGTTTATCCAGATTTTTATTCTTAATATACAATACTCAAATGTAGAAGTACAGATCCTACACTTACAGATACCTACAGGTTACAGCACAACAATCTACAGTTGTAGTGTGCTTCTCTTGATTTGTTTGGCCTGAATAATAAAAAAGATATGTACCGACCTTCCAAAATCAATGTTAAATGGATAAATGTAGCCATTATGTACATTCATTGGAACAAGTTTCTTTTCTGTCCCTTTCTATTGTATTATATTTAATACTAAGTTTCAGTGTATAATGCATAAATGATGCATGTGCAGATGATCTTATCCTACCTATTACCCACCTAAAGTTTGGTGACAGATATTCACCAAATTTACTGTTATGCAGAGACCTTCATATTTAATTCTCCATCAGGCAATTATATAGGTAAACGTAATTAATAGTTTAATTTCTGCTTGATAAAGCCTTTTTGTTCTCAATAAAAAAAAATGTTTCAGTTCCACACTCACCCTTTTGCCCTGTTTTACATTAAAATATGGTTCTCCCACAAACTCACCTTGTGAGGAAATTGCTTTTTAAATTCATTTAGTCGACTGCTTTAAAAGATAATGAAGTGAGTTCAAATGGTGATGGTATGAAGCAGAGAAAAGACACCTGAACCAAAGAGCTGCAGTTTGATGTCATTTAGCAGCCTCTGTGTTGCCTGAATGCTAAATGACAGATTGTCATTTGAAACACAGCAAGCTCAACATGCTGAATTCTCAAGGGAAATAAGCTGGTGTTTCCTGCATTTCCTCTTGTTACAGAGGCGTCATCTTCATTAAGACATGCTTTAATAAGTTGAATACAAGCCGCTTAATCATTCAGTCACAGTGACACATGCAGGCCTCTTTGTTTTTTCCCAGAACAGTTCAGTATAACATTAGTGAGGAAATTTAAAACAAACATAAAACAAAAGGGTTTAATATTGAGGGATATGCAGTTGTCAATGTCTTGACCTGTTGTTGGTTCTGCTAAACTCTGTCAGCCAACATTGATGAGCTCCATTTTTTTTTCATATTACATATTTAAACTTTGGCTTTTAAAGACTTGTGGTCTCTGTACACTAGAGGTGTGAACCTACACTGGTCTCAGGGTTCGATTCAGTTATGATTATCATGTCATCGGTTCGGTTCAATTTAATACCACGGTGCATCATGATGCATTGACGATGCTTTCCATAAACAATGTGATGTTTTAATTAGCAACACAATAATTCTTATGTTAAAATTCATAATTTAGAAATATATTTATAAATTATTTGTAATAAAATGTTGTCCTTAAATACAAGCTGTAGCTTTAATTTTACCTGATCAAAGAAAACTATTTTTGAATGTTTCAGACAAAACTCAAGTACATGCACAGAACAACATAAACATTTATAGCAAATAAACAAATGTTAAATGAAAATATTCAGATGGCAATCTGTGACGCGACAGAAATATGAACAGTGTCCTGAGTCGAAGCCGGTGTGTTTACATTGTTAGAAATCTATGTTTAGAATTTTGAAATGCATGTCGCATTGTGGCATGTCGCCGAGCGGCGCATCCGATGTGCGACCCCCTATATAGTAAGCTACCGCCATAAAACTCATATGTGATAAATGCCGTCATTTACAGTACATACAGTACATAGTAACCGATTATGATCATTACTGAACCGATACCAAATTGTTTGTGTCTGCATTGCAGTGCATTGACGAAACAATTAATTTTGACACCCCTACTGTACATGCTGCATCTCAGTCAAAATAAAGTTATAAAGACGTTGTTTGTCTATCTGAAATTTAGGATGGGATATAATGGTTTTACAATACTTCAGCATTGTTTGTTGTTTATTTTTGCATCAGGTTGAGTGATTGAACCTGGAAATGGTGATACGTGATATCAGACTTAGCAAGTGAACTATAATCATGTTTTTATTTCAGAATTAAAACATTTTGATTAAATGATTGATTGGTTGATTGATTGATTGATTGATTGATTGATTGATTGATTGATTGATTG